>PVIU01007661.1:0-90010 GCA_004026605.1 Ondatra zibethicus | reverse complement strand
TTTTTTTTTGGCAAAGCTGGAAGCCAGTAAGCCCCAGGGCTCCTCTTGTCTCTGTCCCACCTCTCTCCCTTGGAGCTGGGGTCCCAGGTGAATGTGGAATGCTTGGTTTGTGTGTGGATGCTGAGATTTCACTCCAGCCCTCATAACTGGGCAACAAGTGTTCGGAAGCCCAAGCCATCTCTCCAGCCATGCTCGGCTGTACTTTGTGGAAGCACAATAGACTCAATGGTTTAAGGACTTCAAAGAAGTCAGGGCTGTATAAATTACATAGGTATTTTTTTTTATTTCATATCAATATAAAGATAAAGAAACAGAGAGCCAATCATTACTAGAGTTATTGCTCCTAGCCAGAAAATGTCTTATAACCTTCAGTTCTGGAAGTTAGACTCAAAATTCGGTTGTATTCAGGGATGAATGCCTTGCCCTTTACATTAAACTCCTCAGCAAGAACATTTAAATTGTGTCGTGGTGATAGTTTGAACTCAATTCAAACTCTTCCCTGCCACATTCTGCATAAGTTTGTATCATGTCGGCTGTATTTGTCTAGTGAAGTGGCGATGGAGAGTGTGAATTAGCCAGGTGCTCCATTTTAAGGGGTTTTTAAGTAAATTATTATTAATAGCTGTCACTTTTCAACTTGGTAATAAATAGCTTTAAAGAATTTTAGGGAGCCTACACGTTACAGGACTTTTTTTTCTTGCAAATTGGTGATTTTTAGATGACATTAATTAATGTGTGTGTGTCTGTGTGTGCCTTGCTCCAGTGCATACATGGAAGCCAGAGGACAGCGTGTGGAGGTCTGACTCTCTCCACCACATGAGTTTCCAGTCACCATGCTTGGCAGCAGACCCCTTCACCTGGCAAGCCCTCACTGGTCCAAATTTTTTATATTCTTTTTATTACACTGGACTTGCAGTCAAGCTGTTTGTGTTGAATTTGGGCTCTGAGTACCTGCATAGGTCACTGAACCCCTCTGTGCCTTAGCCTTCTCTCTGTAGGATAGGTGGTAATCCACTGACACTCTCTCTGTGTGTGTGTAACACCACAGAAGCGCTTACAAGCATTCTTAACCTCTTAGGGATTGTTGCTTCCTCCTACCAGATATTACCTGCACAATCAGATGAGATTGAGTGCAGAGTCACTGGGTACAGATGGTGAGATCTGCTTAGGTTTTGAAGGAAGCCAATTTAGTGAGTCCTGGGCAGAAAAAAGATCAGGTGTTACAGCATCCCCTTTACTATACCATTTCACTGAAGCTAGTCCCCAAGGAGAGGTGGTCATGATGGCCTGGTAAGACAGTAGTCACATAAAAAAAGAATATAATTTAGTTTTGGTTAATAAAAAACTGCTTTAGAATAAAATAAAAGTGGGGACTTGTTGTATAAATAGGAATGACATGACTGGTGTTTATTACAGGAGGATAGTTTTTCAGTAAGCCATTTCAGTGGACTTCAGTCCGTGTAAGTAATCAGGTTTCCTTGATGTGACAGGCATGTTTGTAAATATTCTAATATGTATGTGCTCATGCATGTGGAAGCCAGAAACTGACTAGTGTCCTTCTCTATTGCTCTTTACCTTATTTTTTGAGACAGAATCTCTCATTGAACTCAGTGCTCACTAATTGACTAGACGGACTGGCCAGTGAGCTCTGGGGGATCCACCTGTCTCCACCCAACGAGCTTGTGAGTTACATATACACTATATGGTGCCCCGATTTTGTATAGGTTCTGGAGATCCAAACCCAGATCCTCATGATGACACAATAGGCATTTTACCCACTGAGCCATGTCCCCAATTTGTGGTCACCCTTTCAGATATTTGAATGTCTTCATCATGGGGTATTCAGGTTTATAACTTACAAGTAGAATTTGACTGAAAACTCTTCTAAGTCTGTATCTTTGTTAGCTGGACTTTTTTTCTATTGTATTTCCATTTCTCTTTGCTATGTAGTATTTGCATGTCTGTCTTCATGTACACGTATGTGTTCTACGTGACATCTAGTGTTTGGCTCTGTGTTCCTCTAACGAAGGAATGATAGAGCATAAAACTGGATGAATGCCAGGAAATCATCTGGCTCTGGTTCTTTATTTAATTTGAGAGATAATCACTGAGGTCTTTCTCGAATGAACCACATACAATAAACAAGAAGAGTCTGACAGCCGCCAGAAAGTGCTGCATATACAACATGGTCTCTTTCATGGCTTTTAAACTTCTTTGGTGGCTAGAATGTTCAGTGCAGGCTCCTAAAGAACATGTTCTGTATTTAAAATAAGGTTTCTGGTGTTGGAATTGGAAAATAATAGAGGTGGCATATTTGGTCAAAATAAGTATTTTAAACTGGCAGGATATCTGCATGGTTATAGAAGGAGAGTTTTGTTTGTTTTTTGTTTGCTTTTGAGGTGGCTTTAGGGCCTGAAACATGGTCAGTCTGTAAAGTGCTTCCATGCAAGCATTGAGGACTGGGATCCTCAGCACCTATGTAAAGAACCCGGTGTGGCAGAGTAGTATACCTCTAACTCTGGTGCTGGGGAAGGGTGGGGTAAATGTGGGGACACAGGACAACTGAAGCTCATTGATGACTAGTCAGCCATGTGATTGAATTGATTAACCTCAGATTCAGTGGGAGACTCTCAAAAAATAAGGTTGGGGAGTGACTGAGGAAAGACAGCCAATGTTGACTTTTGGAATAGACACAGAGACACACACACACTCACACACATGCGCAGAGAGAGAGAGAGAGAGAGAGAGAGAGAGAGAGAACACATACCCCCTCCAAACCACACACACAAATTATCTTAAGCAAGTGGACTTGAGGGATGCAAGGTCAAGTTCAGATCCCTTCCGAAGAAGGACCACCCCACACATTTTATTTCTAAAGACAGACAGCCATGATTGGTTCTTACCAGACAACTGCACATGATATGGAATCGATATGCAAGTAATCTACATGCAGAGCCCCCTGAGCCACAGAGCTTTCTATGTAGTACCAGGAACATTTAGTGTAGCAGGATGGATGTGGACTTAACCAAAGATGTCTTCTAGTCAGTGATCAGCATCAAATTAAGATTCTGGGACAGAAAGGCTTTAGGGTTTTGGGTCAGCTCTGCTTGGAAAGCTGGCTCTACTGGCACAGCGAGATTGTTGCTCAAGTTTACAAAGCAGAGTTGGTACAGATGTTAGAGCTGAGGGCAGAAGCCTGGGGTAGACCAGAAGTCTATTATGGGCCTCTTTTACAAAGAAACTGAGAGATGGAAAATTCCACAGAGAGCCTTGGAGATTAGAGGCAGCTAAGAAGTAACCATTTGCTATGATTTGGGAGCAAGGTCACATGCAGGTTTAGCCTGGCAGCTTTGCACAGCAAACAGAGGGGCACACCACAGCAGAGGAGCTAGCGGAGGTATCCTGAGAAATCAGTGCCTTCTCCTGGGCCCTTTGTAGTTACCTAGGACTTGCTTGTGTTGTCAACATAGCATAATAATAACTGCTTTAACTTGTTGACGACATGCAGGGAAGTTTAATAATTACTTCAGAATAAAAGGTCTTATAAAGAGTTTTGTTTCAAAGAGAAAACACTTACCTGCATAATCCACGAGTGTGACTCAGATCTCACCCATAAGTGCTGTGAGTGTTGGCATCCGCAGGAGAGCATTGATTTTAATCTTTTAATGCAGGTGTCAATTAGTAACTCTTGTGTTTAGCTCTTGTGCCTCAGCACCTGCAGTTTTGCGCTCTGCTTTAGTTAGTCTGCGTTAATTTACATTAAATCCCTGGACCATACCTTTGAATTCCTTTTGTTTTTCTAAAGTGCCTTTGAAAGTACATGTTTTGTTCGCAGCACCACCTCTATTGAAGAATTTCTCCTTGCTCTTTTCTTTAGGCTTATAATTTTATAAAGTGTTGATTGTAAGTTCTTAAGGATTTATAAAATTTGTCGTGTAGACAACAAAGTCACCGTCTGCATTTAAGAGTGTTTCCTTATGCATTACATTTTTATAAAGTGTTGATTGTTAGTTCTGAAGGAATTTATATAGATTTTGAATGATTGAGGTTCTTTGAATGTCTCCTGACATGTGACTGCATCTCCTCTGATCACCCCCTCACCTATGCCCCCCACAGGGCACCAGTACCTTCACTCAGACCCTGAATGTGTTGCCTTTGGATGTAGAGCTTCTTAGATTGCTGTGAAGATAGGGAAGTGAAAGGACCTGAGGCTGGAGAGATGGCTCAGCAGTTAAGAGTGCTTGCTGATCTTGCAAAGGACCAGAGTTTGGTTCCCAGAAACCATGTCAAGCAGCTCACTCCCATCTGTATAACTTCAACTCCAGGACTTCTGATGTCCCTTCTGCCCTCCAAAAGACATTTGCAGAAATGTGTGTGTGTACCTGTGTGTGTATCACATGCTCTCCCTCTCTCACACGCACGCACGCACGCGCACACACACACACACGTACACACACACACACACACACACACACAAAGTGCAAGTGTTCTTATGATTCTATGGATTTTTATATTCTGCCCTTTTGACAAACTGGTGAAGCCTTAAGAGTTTTATTTACTTATTTTTATTAATTTCCCTTGTTTTTATGAGATGGGGCTTCACTCTGTAGCACAGGCTGGGGCTAGACCCCAATATTTAGTTCAGACTTGCCTTAAATGTACTGTCTACCTCCTTTAGCCTCAAATGATGAAAATATAGGTATAAGCCCCACGTCTCAGAGGCAGGGCATGTGTGTGTCGGGGGCACATGCTTGCACATGTGGAGGATAGAGTTCTACACTGGGCACCTTCCTCTGTAACTGGCTGGCCAGCTTAGCTGTTTGTGTCCGCCCCCACTCATCTCTAGGGTTGTAGACGTTTGTACTACAGCTGGCTATTCTATGGGTGCTGGAGATCTGGACTCGTGACCTCATGCTTTTGAATAAAGTACTTTACCAGCTGAGCCATCTCCCAGCCCCTCTGATGAAGAATCTTATAAGGAGTTCCTCTTTTCTAGTCTCCTGCTGGACAGAGTGAGTTGATGGGCTTTTGGGGGGAGAGCTGGAGCACAGGCACGCCCATCGTGACTGTCTAATTCCTAGAGTTGACTATAGAATGGCATTGTGGAATTCATTCAGAATCCACTTGAGATTTCCGGATCCAAGGAAGCAGTAGATTGCAGGTATTTTTTTTTTTTACTTCGTATTTGGAAATAGCAAGCTTTATTTGAACATGTATCAGGGATAGACTGCAAATATAATATTTATCCATGACTACATACACTGCATGTGAGATATGAGGTGACCCCCCAGTTCAGCAAGATAAATTCTGATATCCTAAATCCAGGCAATCTTATCTTTAGCTATGACTGAAGAAGATACTGAAGTTTGTTTTCTGGAAGAGGCAGGGAATCTTCAGGGCTCACACTCAGGTTCCAGGGAGGGGACAATACTGGCAAACACCTATTAAAAAGGAAGTGAATGCTCATCTTTATTGGGTAGAAGTCAGGTTTAGACCGTCAGTAGGACTGTTGCAGGGTCTCACAAGCACTAGAGTCATGGACTCAACCGATAACCAACTCAGCCACCAGCCTGTTTGGAAGGCGAATAGATTCTCACTGGTGGATATCCTGTTATGTAATTTGGTGGCAAAAGGCCACGCCTTTTTTCCTGAAGATAATCCCATTGGGTTCCAGATGACTGATGGCTGCCTCTATTGTGTGGGCCTTCAGCAGAGAGCACCTGGCAAGATTAAAGCAATGTAGTGGCACATGAATTGTTTTGATTTGTGTAAATTTAACCATGGCCATGAAGGCATGCTGCCTCTGCCTTGGAAAAGTAATTTAGCTTGCAGAAAATAATTAAATTCAGCATCTTGCAATAATTAGAAATTTGAAATGGGGAGGATTAATTATTTTCATCAGATTTCAGTCACTCAAGAAAATGCTTAAGAACGGAGTCCGGACAGTTGCCAAGTTAATTCCTGTTACCATGTCCTTTAATATGCTCGCCTTTGTCCCACAGGACCATGCAGACCTCCGAAGCCATTTCTTCACAGTTGGGATGAAACTGGAGACAGTGAATATGAGTGAGCCCTTTCATATCTGTCCTGCATCAGTGACCAAGGTGAGTTTTCTGCTTTGCTCCTTGCAGCCCCGCACAGTGAATCCACAGGTCTTCAAAGGTGGGCAGATGCAGTGTGCTCCTGTATGGAGCACTCAGAATAACTCCCAATAAATAAACCAAAGGGAGATAAGCGCACCTCCTTCCCGGTTCTGCATTTAGCTTTTTTTGAAAGGGGGCAGAGGAGTCTAACTATATCCCTCCTTCTATCCTGTACAGGGTGACTGTTCTTCTCTTAATAACTGTCCACAGTTGAGTTGCAGTTTACAAACACTATAAGGTTTATCATACTGGGCTCGGTGGCTAAGAGGGATTTCAGAGCAAGCGTGGGAACCTGAGTTAACCCCCCAGATTTTATGTTAAAAGTTGACTGTTGCATGCCTGCAATCCAAGCACCTAGAGGGCAGAAACAGGAGGATAACTGGTTCTTGTTGCCAGCCAGTCTAGCCAAATCCAACTAACCACCATCACCACCAAAACCACCACCACCTCACCATCACTACCAAGAACAACGACAAAAACAAAATCCGGAATACAGCTCAGATTCAGTGAGAAGTCTTGTTTCCAGGGAGAAAGGTGGAACATGATAGGTCAGGACACCTGTCACCTCCTCTGGTCTCATATGCACATACACACGGGATGTACACACCCGCACACAAGTGCACATATAAGCATTTGCCACACACACAAGAAAGACTACTAACTGGCCCTGCCTTCATGACTGTTTGTATTTGGAAAATACCTGGAAGGAGTGAAAGCAGAATCTTATTTCCTCATACCCAGCCTTCCTGCTTTCTTTATTATCATCTGTTTTCATTGGCTAAAGGAAACCACGTGCTTCTGAGATTGGCAGACAAAATGAAATTCCTTTTCTACGTAAAGTTGTTTGTATGCTGATCCGGTAGTCTCTTAAGATTATATGATTATTAAGATTTTCTCTTCTTCATAAGAGAAATCCCAGAGGTTCTAACAATGGTCAGATTCAAATTGTGTGCTTCCCACCTTAAATATTAGCTTTTGCTAAGTGGTAGGAGATGCTGAGAAGCTTAGCAATTTTTGCCAAATGTATCTTTCAGTTAATGACCTTTATATTTAGAGGAAGAATTTGAGTAAAGATTCAAGGTCATTGGCATTTTAATTTCTATTTTCAAAGGAAAGTGGATTTATTCTTATAGACATTATTATATATACTCAGACATTATTATATTTGAACACTTCCTTCCTTCCTTCCTTCCTTCCTTCCTTCCTTCCTTCCTTCCTTCCTTCCTTCCTTCCTTCCTTCCTTTTCATGATTTGGTAGAATATCAGGAAATTAGTGGTGACACTATATTAAACATGTAAACTGATTGCAATCAAGACATAGAGCTTTCTTCTTTTCCTAAGTGTTTCTTGTTTAGTGAGCACATTATTTTTGTAAATTAAAATTTATTAAGAGGAAAAGTTTACTTGCTTTGCTAGTAATATCGGGCTTGAAACTCAGGGGTTCTTGCTGTTCTACCACCTATTAAAAACCTTTGGTTGGAAAAAATGTTTGCAGCCCTTACTGTGTCTCCGGTAGTTGTGACCAGTTTCCCACAGACTGAAGAGTTGTCCCTCGGTCTTAAAGCCTGTACAGAATTTCCCATTGTGCCAGACTTGGGTGGCGTAGTCATGGCAGCAGCTCATTTTTCTGGATATATGGACTTATCTCAAACAGAACAGAACCAACTTCCCATGATCTCTAGGAAGAAAGCTTACAGAGCTGGTGTGCTCAGCCCACAGTGGTCACGTTTCTCAAGTTTTTATACCTTTAAATTATTGCTATATTCACTGGTAGACAGTGATATATTTCCTCTAGGTAGCCTCGAATATCATTAATTTGGGTCAACTTTGAGCAACAGAGGTTGGGTCTTCACAATTAATTCCCCTTAACTCATCACACTGGGAGAATGAAGTGTTTGCAGTGATTTTGAAGCTACTTGCTCATGCTGCTTTCCTTAGCGCTGTGCCGCAGAGGAGCGCCTTACATCGTCCTGCTCATACACACCCCATTCTTTTTTATTGCCCATTTGTTGTTTTCATGCGTGAGTGGGAATGTTCTTGTCTATCAGAACCCCATAGATAGGTTCAAGGTACACCTTCATGTGTGCTTATCAGAATATTTTTCATGTAAAAAGTATTTATAACTAAATATATTTTCACTGCAGGGGTTACCAGGAGTGGATATGATAATATTTCATTGTATGCACATTTGAAAGTCTAAAAAAATACACTAAATTATTTCTCTAAACACTGAAATGTCTTCGAATATCTTGTTTGAGACTATAATATACTATCTTGTCTTTACGTTTTACAACAGGAGTTTCACACACGCATCCCTTTGAGGTTTTTCTTCCTGGCAGCTCCGTTGAAGCTAGGATAACTGATATTAAAGCAAACAGAGGCAGATGCAGAGTGGCGAGTGTTACGTGACCAGGCATTAACAGTGGAACAGGGCTGGTTCTAGTGTTTCAAACACTGGGGGATGAGGTGCTAACACTAGTGTATGTGAAATGCATTGCATTGATTAGAGGGCAGGGCATGGGGATTCAAAGTCAGAACTTGTGTTGCTATCACATGCACATGTGTTTCTGAGTTGTGCAGTCTTAGGCGCTTCACTTCCTGGATGTGTGAGTTCTGTATCAGAGAGAGCACAAAGCAGTGGTTTTCATCCCTGACAGAAGTCCCTGGATTTTTCTCTGAAGTGTTCTCACATCAATGTGCAGTTTGATGGATTCTGAAACTCTTTTTAGACAGGGTCTGGCAGTGCTTAGAAACCTTGCCGGCTAACATGTGTGAGGACTGTGTGTATGCATGGTAGGACTGGTCACAGTAATCTTACAGACAGTGACTGAGTGGTCAAAGGCATTGCTGGGGACAGTGAGGCATCGACCGAGTCCCTGCTGTTACCAAGTATACATTATACTGGAGGGAATCAAACAACAAAG
The DNA here is from genome assembly GCA_004026605.1 of Ondatra zibethicus. NCBI lineage: Eukaryota > Metazoa > Chordata > Mammalia > Rodentia > Cricetidae > Ondatra > Ondatra zibethicus. The sequence continues at coordinate 80,943 of PVIU01007661.1, read as the reverse complement.
AAAATTAATAAGTAAATAAATACAGATTAGTGGAAACTAAATACTAAAGAGACAGATCTCAAGAAGGGGTTACTGAAACCTGAGGTAGGTGGGGAAATAAGATTTTAATTTTTTAACTTTTATTTTATGGGTATTGGTGTTTGCCTGCATGTATATCTGTGCATCATGTGCATGGTTGGTGCTTGTAGAAGAGGGCACTGGATCCCTTAGAAATGGAGTTACAGACCAGTGTGAGCCACTACATGGTTGCTGGGAATTGAACAACCAGTGCTCTTAACCACTGAGTAAGCCATTTGCTCCAATCCAAAGAATGTGGTCTTAAGTATAATCAGGAGTTATTATCCTGGGCAAGCTGGCCATGTTCGTCTTTATTTAATCTGTTTTAAAACAGGATCTCACATGTCCCAGGCTGCTCTTAAGCAGCCTGCATCTTCAGGTGTTGAGATAACAGGCTGTACCACCACGCCCATCTTGGTTCTTTGTGTCTTAAAGTAGACTTTCAAAGCACCCTCAGTGAGCACAGCTGGAGCTAGTTACTGGAATCATGATGAAGAGGTGCAGATTTGAATTTCTACTCTTGCTTAATATTAATATAGATTGTCTAGAATATATTTTATAATGGAGGGAGCTAGGAAACACAGCTTAGTAAAAATGGAAAGATATTGCATCTCTCTCCTCCCTCACTTTCTGTGTGTGTGCGCGCGTGTGCACCTGTGTATGCATGTATGTGCCTGTGTATGCATGAATATATGTATGTGTGTTCCTATACACACGTGTGAGCTTGTGAGGTGTAAGGCATCTGATTTCGCTGTCTGCTTACAGCTTTGTTCCTCTTTTCTTTGTGGTATTAGAGATTCTATCTAGAACCCAACACTTGCTAGGCAGACGCTCTACCATTGAGCTATATCTTGAGTCCTTTTTAGATTTACCTTTTGCATGGAGACAGAGCCTCATTAACTTGCCCAGGCTGGCCTTGAACTCACTCTTGACAGTTGACAAACTTATGAACTTGCTCCCTCCCCTTAATTGGCCTCCTTAGCCGGGCTGACAGACTTACACCACCAGACCTGGCTTGTCCATTTTTACCATTGACATTTTTTCTCACAGTCATTGTATATTCACGTACAAAACATTTTCCATGCCTTTGTGAATCATCTGAAGAATAAGAGAGGTCATTGTCCTCAAAGAACATTTGATATTTTGGTGGTGACAGGTGGCAGGTGGTGATGGAAACACGGAGCAAAGACAGATTCTGCATCTGTGATTTCCGCTCTGGCTATAGGATGTTATAATTTGAAGGCTGTAAGTCATGAGTCTAGACATCTCCCAGAGCTGAACTCAGAGGAGCTGAAGGGTGTGATGTGAGAAATTTGGTTCATTGTTGAGGTTGAGGTGCCATTTTAGCCCTTTAATACTTAGTTTATTTTCCTGTGGGCAGGGATTTTTCTGTCTGTCTGTTTGCTTTTCTTCCGTGTGAGGCCCTTGCTTTATATTTCTGTCTCTATTTTTCCTTTTTTCTCTTCTGTATATTTTAGTTACTTCTCTCTTCATGTTTATGACCGCATGGCTGATTCTCCCTTTAACCCCTGGATTAATTTAGTAATTTGTACACAAATGCTGGTTTGTGCTAAAATCAATTTGATAGAACATGCTTTGTTTCTTTGAAACAGTGTCAGGATTTAGACGTGTAATATTGAGAAATTAACTTTGACTTCGTTTTCTTCCCTTAGGTTTTTAACAATCATTTTTTCCAAGTGACTATTGATGACCTAAGACCTGAACCTAACAAACTCTCGATGCTGTGCCATGCAGATTCTTTGGGAATTTTGCCAGTACAGTGGTGCCTTAAAAACGGAGTCAACCTCACTCCTCCCAAAGGTTTGTATCCCGTGGAAATTTGTGGGGTTGGAATGATCCAGGCCAGTGTCTTATTATCTTGGGAATGATGCCATCATGTTTATATGGAGAAGTTGCAGTGTGAATTGACAGTGATGGAGGCAAAGAGGTCTTCATTAGTTTGATTGACGTTGGTGTCACCCATAGCTCCACCCCTTGAGAAATATGGGGTTGGGTTTTCAGTCTCAATGGCAGGGCACTTCCTCTGCCAGCTGCTATATAGTTGCTTCTCACTACTGTGTAGTGAGAGATACAAGCAACAGTGGTGCCCAATGATTGGTGCCCAGACATGAAAGTGTCTGAGAAGTCATTTTATATGAACGACGAAATGCCAATGGTGTATTTCTTTCAACTTAGTGTTCTTTCTGCTTTGCTCAGATACTCTTAGGATCCAAAAATTTAATGTAATAACACATTATGGTAATTCACTAAATGCTATAATATGATCTCATAATCTACTTCATGTGCAATGCATTGCAGCAATTCACATAGGGCCAGGTTGCATTACTATAATTCAAATTTGAGATCTAAGAACTGCATGCTTAACGACACCCTTGTAGCTTGTTATGTGGGTTTTTGTTGGCTACAGGCCTAAGGTTTACTCAGAGGTGACAACAATAAATGAAAGTGAGTCTCTGTATGGTGGTGTACTCAGACAGTAGAGGCAGGAAAACCAGGAAGCCAAGCTCTTCCTCAGGTACATAGTGAGTTTAAATAAAATAAGTAAACTAAATACTAAGCAAAATGAAACATAAGACAATGAGAGGATATGTAAAGGGACTAGCAGGAGAGAAAATTGGAGAAAGAATTAGAAAAATTAGCTTAACGAAGCAGATTTCAACAGACTACCTTAAATAAGAAAAGGTTTAAAGTTAACCTTTTCGGATCTGTGGAGATTATGGGATTACTTCTGACATCATGCTTGCTAGCTGGCTGTCACAAGCTATGCTGTGCACATCACTGACTTGGTGCTGTGCCTGGTTTATCTATTGTATCGTTGTCCTTGTTGGACTCTGATTCTCATTTTCCTTCTGTGCTCCTCTCTATGGAGAAAGTACTTTGTGTATCTCCATTTCTGCTCTTGGTTCCTTAGGTTTCAGGTACGTAGTCATGGGGGCTGATGACACAGCTGTGAACTTTCTTGACACCGTTTGAAATCTCCGATTCACTGTGTCCTCAAAAATCCTTTTATGAGGGCTGTTCATCACTGACAGTTGATATAATGTGCCATGGCCGGAGAAACAAGGATTTGAGCGACAGACAGGAGCTGTGGTCTCCACGTCTGCCCCTGATGGTGCTAGAAAAGGCTTCAGTCTGTGTGGGTTCTGTGCATTTCTGTTTGGCTTCTTTTTGTTGTGACCAGAACCAGATGAAAAGCTTAAGCTTCGAAACCATCATCGGGACTTCATGGTCGCCTCCTTAAGTAGCACACAGAGCCAAACTGACAGTCAAACTCTCACAATCTATCTACAAGCTTCTACTTTTGGTGGTTTCTTGGGAATTATTATAATTTTTTCCCACTATAGAATTCCTGTGTCTGACTGCTTGCAGTGTGAAGCCCCTCGATTCATCTTCATCACTTTCTAACTTCCACACGGAAGCATGTAGAATGGATTCTATTCATCAGAAGAGGACTTAGATAATGGAAATGCTTCTCGGTTAGATTTCACAAATCTCTACTTAGTAATTACATCCGTTTTAAACTACTAAAGGACAAGCATTTATGTGCTGATTTTGTCTACTTGATCAGTTCCTTGTGATAGTATATCACAATGGGTATGTGTGTTAAAGAAGTTTTTTAATACATAGCCTTTGAAATATAGGAAAGGACTGGGCTGGAGAGATGGCTCAGGGGTTCAGAGCACTGATTGCTTGATCTTCTAGAGGTCCTAGGTTCAGTTCCCAGCATCCACATGGAAGCACACACTTGTCTGACTCCCATTCCCTCACACAGACACACACATACAGGCAAACCACTAATAAACATTCAATAAAAATAAATTATTAAAAAAAAGAAATATAGGAAAGGAGATTGTTGACATATCTTGAATGTTTACTAGGAAAATAAGTGTAGGTAGCTATTTGGCTGCTCATATTTATGATAGTAAGAAAATTATTGTGCATTAATATAATTGAACTCTTATACCTATAATAATGGTTAGCACACACACACATAAAATGAAGTATTTTCTATCTTTAGATTATTGGTGTGTGTGTGTGTGTGTGTGTGTGTTTATGTACACCTGAGGCCAGAAGAGAGTATCAGATTGTATGGAGCTGGAGTTACATTTGGTTGCACCCTGCCCACTGTGGGTACTAGAAGCCAAATTCTGGTGTCTGCAGTGCTATCAAGCTCTCTTAATTGCTAAGCCCTACCTGTCCAGCTCCAAGATATTTATACCCGCTGATCATCCACCATTATATGTTTTTCTTTCCTGTCACCCAAATGTTTGTGACTCTTGGGTAAAATTATCTTAGACATCCTTTTCAACCATCCCTTACAAAGGCAAAACATGCCTTTCCACAGAATTTTAAAACAGAAAAACAGTGTTTCCTCATGGATTTGATAGTTTTTTTTAAAATAGGATATTGAGTTATGGTAATTAGTACTTGCTAAAAAGGAAACCCCACTGGCAAACCTTTCAAGCCCAGAGTGGCAAGCATCTTAGGTAAAGAAGCCAGTGGTGATCTGTAACTGTCTGCTGGCTATGTGGTAGCTTTATTGAGGTAGAGACATTACATTTTATTTAATAAGAGAGAAAGAAACATAGGAAAATGGACAAGGACCATCATAAATGGATGTAGTCTAAGGACATCATAAATGGATGTAGTCTAAGGAAAGTATGGTGATTCTTGTGTGTGTGTGCACGCATGCACCAATGTGCACATACACAGATACATCTGGAGGCCAGAAGCCACCCTTAGCTGTTGATCCTCAGGGCAACTGTATTCCTAGCTTTTTTTTTAATATATGTATTTTATTTATTTATTTCTTGACATTTTTATTAAAATTTTTTCATACAATATATTTCAATCATATTTTTCCCCTCCCTGATCCTCCCCAGTTCCCCTCGCATCCAGCTCTATGGCCTTTTTTTTGTTTTTGTTTTTAAACAACAAGCAAGGAAACAAGCAACAACCAAAACCCATGAAACACAGACACATACACACACACTCGCAAATAATTCACAAAAAACACAAAATCGAAAAACAAAGAGAAGAATGCAGCACTTGGCTTTGATGACTGTAGAAAAACAAGTAGTCTTAGTCTTGGCTGTGAGATTATAGCTGAGTGCAATGGTATGGAATACAGACCAAAAATTCTAAATACTCTGCAGATTATTTAGAATACACAGGAGGATATACTAACCATTGCATTTAAACCCTATATCATATTATAATGAGGGATTTTAGCACTCAAGTGGAAGATTTTCATATTTGAAATGGATCTTAAAAATTATCTCATTTAAACCTCAGTCATTTTTCCCCCTGGGGAACTCCAAGCTCCGTTGTGTTAAATGTTTTCTGAAATCCCAAGGGGGCGTCTAAATCCCAGCCTTATAATCTTAAATGAATGCTTTTCTGCATAGCTATGCCACCCTTTGCTGCTATTCCCGTGACTGGCATCTCTAGACAATCCATCCTTCAGGGCAGTTTGGGTGGCCTTAGGCAGGGCTGGCAGATTTAGTGGGCCATGGCTTTTGCATGGGTAATTGGTCTATGGTTCAGAGCAGTTGGTGAATTACAGTATGAAGGTGTAATTTCCCAAATGTTAATGGTTATACCACAGTTGTGGCTTTGTTTATTGGGCTCTGGTTTCATCTCATGAGAGTAGATTCTATTTATTTTAGTAATTAAAATGGATGTGAGTTTAGAGGCGTTGATCCTGGTGGTGTTCGTACTGTGGTTTAGTGGTTTCCTATTGAGGTAGTTCATTACATGTCTTATCTACTCTGAGCGCTTGGAACCCTGTTCCAGGAGTTCTCAAACACCATTCCCTATTTTATTAATATATGAAAGGAGAAGTTTTTTAATGTCTGTTTTAAGCTTGAACATTGGGGTTTATAGCTAGAATGTGTAAGATGTAATATGCATTTCCCCAAGAGATTTCAAAGGTTTCCCGGGTGCTTAGATTTCTGTGAAAACTGAATACTTCTTGCAGTTGGATGTTGCCTGGTCTCTGAGAGATTTTAGTTAGACGGCGATATAGGAGACAGGCATGCAAAGAACACAGATCTCTTTTTATGTTGTTTTGACTCTGTTCTCTTTTAAAAGAGAAAGGAAAATATATCTGCCCCAGACTCTAGAGATGAAACTTCTGAGCTAGGATGGGCAGGAACTTTTCAGTGGCTCTCTGCCTCTGTGCTTCACTGTCGCGCAAAGGCTAGAGCCTGAGAGATTTGATCCTGTTAGTTTAATCCAGTAAGGACTTATAGGCCCTACCAAATGTGGTTAACAAGACATATAAGTAAGTAAACTGAAATAAAGGATACATAGGATATGAACCTTCTGGGCATATAATACCACAGGTTAGTTGTAGGATTTAAAGAGGAAGAATTCCAAACTGAGGGGGTGGATGGTGAAAAAGATGAAGCCTTTAGATTTGTGTTGTAAAATGTAGGAGACAATACTGAAGTAAACTGCTTACTTTAGCACTTTGCTAGTCTCTAGGTAGACCATTTAATAGGCATATACACTGTCTAATGTAATTTAGGAAGGAGAGGTGTATTTAAATTATTATTGGGGCACAAAATAGTCACGTCCTAATTCCAACTCTCTTTTCCTAAAGAATATGAGTCACTGGTAGTTGTTCTTTTTAAAAATTCCATTTTATCAATCATTAGTTGTATTGTAGAGAATAATATATAGGCAATCAGTCAGGCATGGTGGCATACACTTGCAACCCCAGCACCTGGGAGACAGTCAGGAGGATCAGGAGTTCAAATTCATGCTCAGCTATGTAGTGAGTTTGAGATCAGCCTGTGATTCATGTCGCACCCCTCACTCTATATATGCATGTGCGTATAAGTATATGTGTATATATGTGTGCATGCATGTATGTACACATATGTATACCCATGCACAAACACAGATAACACTCTTTGATCCATTCAAATTATGTTAACATTTTGCCATATGTGATTTAGAGTTTCAGAGATTAGGCTGTACTGGGTTTCCACTCATTAGTGGAAACACTTGCCGCACAGGCTCAACAATCTGAGTTCGATCCCCAGGACTCACCACATGCACACACATGTCATAGTGTGAGCCTCTTGTTTGGGGGACACCTGAACTTTATTTATTTATTTATTTTACTTTTGCAAATTGCAATGTGATTAAGTTTTAAAAATTATCCTTCTCTAGCACTGGACACAGAGCTGCCTACCTGATTAATAGACATGGAAAAAGAACCTTATTTCTCATCTTCTGATTCATTCTCCACCAAAGAGGTCACTTTTAATTCAAAAGAGTTTAAGAGGATGAACCTGGGTTGCTTTTAATCTTGAAAATATTTCCGATTGTTAAAAACTAAGAATCTGTTTGGCTTACTTACTCATTCTTTAAGATTTTTAAAGTGTTCATTTTTTTCTGTCAACACTTGATATTTATATGACATTGGAGTCTATTTTTGGAGATATCTGTGTCTCCTAACATAATTCAAAATAGCATGTTGGTTTTGCATTTACGCGGAAAGTATGTTAATTGGTCCACAGTGCCCTCTTACTAAATGCTTCCCAGCCTAATCTTATTCTACAAGAAGCAGCACTGTGACTAGTTTCCATGCCAAACCGACTCTGGTTCCCCTCCTCTTGCCTCCCTTCCCCTTGCTTTTCTGCACGATTCCATCCATAGAAAGAAGTGCTCTGATGGGAACAGATGAGTGTCTGCTGTGTTAAATGACCGTGGACGCTGTTTTCAGTTGGGTTTTGTGTATAAAGCAAGACCACCGTCCTCTCAGACTCTACCATAGAGTTATTTTGCATGTGTTCTCTTTTCTGTTACAACTGTACCGTTAGAATTCAGTTCTCAGCAGCTTATCCCATGACAGCCTTACTGTTCTGTTTACTGATGTTCAAATTTACACCTGGGTTTTTGGGCTCACAGATCCTTTTCCATTCAGGACCTATACTACATTCCCCTTTCCCCAAAAAGACCTAGAACTGGGTCTTTTTCCTCAGTTCTAGGATGACAATATCTTGTGCACCACCACACTTGACTTCCCTTCCCTCCCTCCTCTCCTCCTCCCTGCCTCCCTGCCTCCCTCCCTCCCTGCCTCCCTCCCTCCCTCCCTTTCTATCTCTATCTCTTTCTCTCTCTTCCTTTCGTTTTAAAAATGTAGGTTCTAGAGATGGAACTTGGGTCCTCATGCTTATAAAGCAAACACTTTACTGGCTGAGTCATCTTTCCAGCGCAGCTGACTTTTCAGATTGGTACCATCTTTGTCTTTGTCAGTGAAACCTGGGCCACATAAAGGGAAACTTTGTCAGTTTGCTTTACTTCTCTAACTCCAGTGTTAAGAACTGCACCTCACACCCAGCATGCATAGAGTCAGGTTACTCTTTTTTTGTGGACAAAGGAAGAAATGTCTAGGATAGAGACTGAACATATCCTTGAAGACTGGCAGTCTAACAAGCTGGCATCCACCATAGGTGCTGTGCATTGTATTCTCTGCAGAAGAGCTTTAATGGTCTCGTTTCCCACTGGCTTTAGAATGTGGGCATCTTTTAGTCTTCTTGCCCAGCTGATAGATGACAAGCATGATATCCTTTTGCTAGTTTCTTATTTTTTATTATGATGGCAGGTTCCATGAAAGAGGGACTTTTCTTGTTGTGTTTGCTTCCTAAGAGTAAACCCTTACCTTAAACTTTTCTGAATACCCATTCTACACACAGGCAGGGGCACAAGGCCACTGCCTTGAGCAGTTACCTCTTTGTACCAGAGTGAGGCCTCACTCAGAGACTCTGCACTTGGATACATTCTGAATTGGTGAAGCTGAGGGCAGGAGTCACTCATGGTATGAGTCACAAATTGTACAGGACCTTCGTTGATTGGCACATGATCTGACTATGTATGATACTAGAACAGAGATGCTAGGCTACCAAATTGTTCATTCCTGAAGCCCTTTCACATCATGAGTGAAAGCTTGAGAAGCAAAAAGAGATTAAAGACATTTGCCTCAAGTTCAAAACAATTATTTCTCTTAATTTTTCTGTTCTTTGCATAACTCTAGTGAGTCCATGTTGTCAGTTAGTCTTTGAGCTAAGGCCATAGCAAATATTTTCTCATGATTTTCCCCCTCTAACCGTGCATAACTGTGTCGTGGGTAAATCTCATGTTATTTTCTGTTAATGGAAAATTATTTCTGCCTTCCCCAAGTTTCATAACTTGCCGTGATTTTTAACATATAACCCATTTTTCTGTTGGAGGGGTCATTTTTATGGGCTAAATTCCTAGAAATGAAATTGGGTCAGAGGCCGTAGCTCTTTAGACTGTGTGTTTTCAAAGGCATTGTCCTCTTTCACAGCCGTACTTAATGGCTGCAAGTAGAGCTGCTTGATGCCTGTTCATTTGTGTCACAAGAAAATGGGTCATCAACCTTTCCCCCCTTGCACCCACACTGTTTGGAATGTCTTCATTCAAAATACACGGTAAGAAAGGCTTAACTTCCTTTAATGACTGTCATTCACACAGTCTCCATAGGTGACTTTATACGAATTTAGTTCCTCTTTATTTTTTTTTCCACTCCTCTTTGCTGTTTTCTTCCCTCCCTCCTGGTTTAAACCGTGTTTTCTTGGATGTGCTTAAGCCTCGGTACTTCTTGTTCTGTCTTTGTTGATGAATGAGCGTAATTGACCCCTGTTGTCTCTATTATACAATCCATGGCAATTTGTTTTTTATGTAGTAGTTATTTTCTGAGCTGTCTCAAAACTGCCTTACAAAAAGAGCTCATTATCAGCCCAAAGGGAAAGAATTTTTAAATGACGGAATGAATAACAGTCCCTAGGAGAAGGGGGAGGAGAAGCCTAAGCCATTCCAATTTTCAAGTAAATGAGTGAGTTTTAGGGTCAAGATAATTAATTGCTGCTTAGATGAAGCCCAGCAAGACTTGATTGTATCTAGAAATTATTAGATTAGAAATGGCTTCCCCACGGACACTGTTGCACTCTGGATGTATAGAAGGACTGACTGCAGGTCCAAGATGGCACTCTGTGTGACATTTTGCAGCCCATTAGAAACTGGTTGTAGAAAACCCAGCCAAACATCTATATGTAACAACAGGGGGTGACGTCTACGTCAGAAGATTTGATCTGAGCAGATATGAACCACAAAGAACACCCAAATGCAGTTCATACAATTGCATGGATATCAGAAAATACTTTGTACCACTGGCTCAGTTGGTAGAGTGGTTGCCTCTCACACAGGAGGACCAAAGTTTTCAGTCTCTAGGACCCGTGTGAAGGAACCAGGTATGCTGTGACATGTGTCCAAACCCAGCGCTGCAGAGGCAGGAACAGCAAATCCATGAGGGCTCTTTGGCCACCCAGCAAAGGCTGCTCGGTGAGTTCCAGGCCACTGAGCACTCCTGTTTTAAATAAAACAAAACAAAAGAAAACAAAACATAGATTGCACTAAGAAACAATAGCGAAGGTTGTTCTCTGCCCTTCAGACACATATTCCTTCATGAGTATGCACAATCTCAAACAGGCATGAAAACATTTTGCCATTCATTCATTTTGGATTTTCCAGGTGCTTTCACCATAATCTCCCAAAGTTTTCATTTTCAGCATTGTGTGTGTGTGTCTGTGAGTATGTACAATGCCTGTGGTGGTGATTGGAAGCCAGAAGAGAACCTGAGGTCCTCTGGAGCTGGAGGCACTGAGAGGCTTGGTGTAGGTGCTGGGAACCTCCTTAGGTTCTCTGGAAGAGCAGCAAGGGCTCTCAAGCCTGAGCCCTCTCTCATCAACTTTTTTTTATTCAGTAAAGAGAATTAGCCAAGGAAGTAGCAGAATCACAGGGAAGAGGTTCTACATGGGATCAAATGCTGACTTTAGCTATGTCAGCTTTGTATTCTGAGCTGTCAGACAGTTGTTTTTCCGCATGTGACGCCCTGGTGGGAGGGAGAAACAGCAGAGGGGAGTGAATTTTAATGTATAAATGCAGAAGGGAGGGCAATTAGAGAAGTAGAGTTTTGTGTGACAAAGCCCCCCACCCCCAAGAAAGGAAGAAAGCCAGAGTGTAAAAGGCCTTGATACTGCCCTACTGACTGCAGAACAGAAAACTGGACCTCTCTGGTGGGCGGCTTTGGGGGTAGAAGATTCTGGAAGTGGCTTGAGAAACAAGTGTGCTGCATTTACTTGAACTGCTCAGAACTTCCCCATGTGGCTTCTTTCTCCTGTCCTCCTTCCCCTCCTCCATAGAGGGTGTGTGTGTGCGCGCGTGCGCATATATGCACACACACACATAATGTATATTCATCTTGGAAACATGATAAGATGTTGAAGGAGATAAGAGCACCTGGACCCTAAATGAGAAAGACCTAGTTGGGGAGGAGCACCCCACCTCCTACACACACAGTGCAGTCACCTTGATGCATGGACTCAAAAGGATGCCTGTCTGTGTTTGTTTTACTTTTATTAGGAGGAATGGACAGACAAACGTACAGCCTGACTCCGATGACGTCACCTAGTGCCCTCTCTTTGTTGGTTCAAGTTCCCATAAAATAAGTGCTTAAGAGCTTTCTGAACCATGTTTTTGACACAAGTGCCCCACATCTTGTGTGTGTGTGTGTCTGTCAAATTCTCTCTCTGCTGTTCTGAGTAGCAAATCTCCCCATTATCCGGAGTCTCTTTAAGGCAGATGGTTGGTACCAGCTTCCTTCGCTGGGTTTCGGGTCCCAGGTAAGCGTGTGATAGACAGCACATCTCCCTCCCTTCCCTGTATTGAGCACATTCCATTTAAATGCTTCACTTCTTCATCAAGGAAGCTCAAGAGCTGTGAAGCTTGTGAAGACTTCACTCTTTGGTTTGAAGCTTAAGTTTCCTATTATTTTCTCAAGATACTGATCCAGGCTGATTGTTGCCTGGAATCTAGCTCAGCTATGACCGTATGTGTTTCTTCCTTTCACAGGTTACTCGGGTCAGGACTTTGACTGGGCAGACTATCACAAGCAGCATGGGGCAGAAGAAGCACCGCCCTTCTGCTTCAGAAATGTAAGACACTTTCCATTTTTTCTCATTTGAAGTTGTAGATGCTATGCCCTGTGCATTTGGGGAGTTCTTTTTTCTTCTCCTATTTGGTAATCAAGCATGGAGTACCACCTTGTGCAGCAGGATCCCCGAACCATCACGGGTTTGAAAGGTTTCATTTCATGCTGTGTGAATGATAATAGGCTGCTCGGATAAACTGGTTAACAAATGCCCAGTAGCTCTAACATGCTGGAGTTTAGTTCCTGCTTTTGGAAGAGTCAAGGATCAGATACACTTTGCTCCTAAAGTTTATTAAAGTGTGTAATCATAGGCTGGGAATGTAGTTTTGTGGTAGAATACTTGCTTAGAGTGAATGGATCAATTCCCAGCACTGAATAAGCCAGGTGTGGTAGTGAATGCACGCCTGTAATTGCAGCAGTTTGTAAGTAAAGACAGGAAGATTAGAGGTTCAAGACCATTCTCTGCTACATAGTGAGTTTGCAGCTAGTCCAGGATACAAGAAATCTTGTTTTCAATGATAGATAGATAGATAGATAGATAGATAGATAGATAGATAGATAGATAGATAGATAGATACGTTAGGAAGTGCTTTTGTTCCTAGTAAGATGCCAGCTGAGTGGCTTTCTGATGTGCTTACTTTAAACATTACATTATTGTTATTGTAGCAGTATTTTAGTGACACAAACTAGAAACCGATAAATGAACTTGCTCAGTAGCAAGAAGTGGTGAAGCCTGGCGAAGCGGTGGCAAAATTGTGCTTTTAAGTTTCATCAGCAGTGGAGACTGTAACGAGGGATATGAACTATTCTCTCTGTTTTAAAAATGAACCCTGTGTCCCCAAGTGTGTTCAGCGTATCAGTATTTAGGGAAGTAAATTCCATGCGCTAAGAAGAAATGACACACCCCTTTTGATTGAGATCTGCAGCTCCCATCCTTCATAGCGTGTAACATTTGCGAATCAAAGGCTTGCTTCTGATCCTGTGTTCCCAGAGCTACTGACTGACTGTCCACCCAACAGAGATGTCTGTGTCTCAAGGATAACAGAATTCATAGTGCAAGAAAGGAAAGCATGGCTTCAGAGTAGCTTGTCTGGGCATAAGTCACACTGAGGTGATGAAACATGAAGTAGTTTGATTACTGGGTTCATGTGTACCCCTAAATACAGGGAGCATCAGCAACAGATTGGAATTAAGGACTTCTTTGGCTAGAGGGCATTTTGGTTACTGACATTAGCATATAAGAGCAGTTTCTCTGCAGCACTGTGGGGGTGTGTTTCAAACTCTGTGATGGGGACAGATATGAGTGTGTTCCTGAACCCCCTGAGGCTTATCAAGGCCAGTGCCACTTGACTTTATACTATGTTGATTTCACTGTCTCAGAATATACTGTCCTGTCTTTCTTTCATGAAGGACTGGGGAAATAGCCTGTGATGCCCCAAAATCTGTTCAAGGTTGTGCTTTCTATCCCACAAGAGAACCATTCTTCTCCTGACTCTAGTTTTGGGGAGAAAATTTTCACATCACTCCTTGGTTCCATTTTTAGAGTGTATTTTTCCCATGGCAGCATAGCTCCACAAGAGAGCGAGAGACTGGGGATGGAGGGAGCCCAGAGGTTAATGTTAGGTGTCTTCCTCATTTACTCCCCACCCTACCTATCTATATGTCTGTCTGTCTGTTCATCTATTTATCTTTCCAGCAGTGTCTCTCTCTCTCTCTCTATCTGATTTCTGCTAGAGTGACTGGCCAGCAAGCCCCAGAAATCTGTCTCCCCACTCCAGGGCTGGCATTACTCATGTTGCCGCTTATGGCTTTTCCGTGGATGTTGAGGATCTGAACTCGGGTCCTTATGCTTTCATGGACAACACTTTCCCTACTGAGCCATTTCACTGGCCCTCTGACATTTTCCTTTTATCCAGGAGTGTCTACATGGCATTTCACTCTGGAGCAATTACCCACATACCAGGTTGTCTTTGGAGCTTCCAGAATTCAGTCACCAAGATTAAATCTGGCTTAATGAATTTGCTGGTGTATTCATTAGGACTGCTTTTGTTTCTGGCTCCCCATTTATTTAATAGACAGGAGAGCTGTCTGCCTGCTGGCATATGCATTGCATACTGGGACTCCGCTGAATTTGTTAGCTTGCTACAAGTGCTCTTTAATGGAATGCTTATTATGAATTCATTTTTTAATCACGCATCTCATGTGCACGAGAGGAGAGCAGTGTGGAACTGTCTGTGTGGAAGACATTTCCCTGAGGATGTTTTAACAATCAGAGTTGGTTATAGGATGGATTGACATAGCCAAATGCTTAGTAAAGGAAACTCAGAGGTAACAGTTTTGTTATTGATCTTTTATAAATTACCCTCAAGCAACGAGAGGAAATGAAAAGAGGTTATGTGGTTGTAGCTTTTCCTTATTAAGTGAGATAAAATGCTTTTTAACTTCAAGGTTCTCCACACAGCCATCCAGCTGTGCCATCAGAAAGAGGCTTCATATGTAATTGTGTGAATGAAAGAGGGTGACTTGTGTGTAGGGGGGACCATTAAAGAAAAGAAAGAGTCCAGTGTAAACACCCCGGCTTCTTGTTTCCAGAGAAACGTGCAGGGAAGGAGCAAATTGGCTGTTTTTAAGCATGCAGGACATAATTTTTGTTCTGATTACATAAGGATACAATTGCCTTTTCAACTGCTTTTATAAAAAGACACTTAAATCTAAATGACTCTGATTTCTATCCCCATAACAGTCACATAACAATACAGTCTTTTATTGGTTTGAAGAATCTGTGTAGATGAGTTTATATGTTTCAAAGTGGATATGTTTTTATAGTACTCTAGCATATTTGATTGCAATTTATAGTAGCTACTGTTTAGGGAAAGTCACATTTATTTGAGAGTGATATTTGCAGAGAGGTTTGCTGATAGCACTGAGAAAACTCGGACTGAATTGATCTTCCTGAAATAGCTATTTAACTCCAGACCGGGTATCAAAAATACTCACATGAGAGTTGTGGAGCATGAATAAAAACAGCCAGGCATGTTGGGGGGGGCGGGGCAAGCAGCTGGAAGAAGGACCATGGACAATGTTCACATCTATGGTCACAGTATGAAGATGGCCTTAGCGGGCAGCATATGGAACAAGTGATAATGTGGTGTGGAACTCTCTGCCCT
The DNA here is from genome assembly GCA_004026605.1 of Ondatra zibethicus. Lineage (NCBI taxonomy): Eukaryota > Metazoa > Chordata > Mammalia > Rodentia > Cricetidae > Ondatra > Ondatra zibethicus. The sequence continues at coordinate 65,673 of PVIU01007661.1, read as the reverse complement.
GGTAAGTCAGTGTCTAGAGTCCAGGCAGATACAGATACTAGAAAGTAAGATAAAGTTTCAGACAGTGGAGAACCAGGTAGGCAAAGTCCAGAATCCTGTCCCATAAATGCCACCTGCATTGTTGGTAGACACTTGAATCATCTATATCCCAGGAAGTCTGCAGTTGGCCTCGGTGAGGAGAGAAGAACAGAGTGAGCCTTTAAATTGCTTCTAAAGAGACAGAGTGTCTAGTTCAAATTCAGCCAAGAAAGTGTTTGCTAAACCTGAAAACAGAAACAAAAGCAAAAGCCCTGTACATAGCCTTGTGGGAATACAGCACAATCCGGAGTTTCTGTGTCATCGCATTTAGTGCATGCTTGTTTCAGCTAAAGCGTACAAAAGCTGGGAAAACCGTATTCCATCAGAGAGAGGAGAAAAGGAAAAAGAAAAGCAAAGAAAAACCCAGCATGATTCAGATGCTGGAATTAGCAGACAAACACTGCACGTCCCTTACTGTACTGAAACCCAGTAATAGAAGGTATGGCTCTCACTGTGTGCTGCCCACACCAGCAGCTATAGCGCCCCTTAGGGACTTATTGGCAATACTGGCTCTTTAGTTCTCTGCCTGTTTCTGATGCACCCTGGAATTTGATAACAGCAGATGTAAAGGAAAGTATCCTTGTTGTGTACGTAAAGATGGGACATAAAAGCTGCCGAAGCTAGAAGCTCTAGAGCTGAGAACGGTGTATGAACTAAAGGAATTCATCAGTTTAATAGCAGAACGGAAATGGGAGCTACTGACCTCGAATGTGGAGGTTTGAGGAGGTACAGAACAGAGAGGAAAGAAAAAAATGGCAAAGAGGAATAAAAAAGACAAATGAATCTTAAGGAGCAATTTTCTGTGATATGGAGACCTAGAAGAAGTGACTGAAGAAAGGTGAAGACAGACAGACACCTCCCACAGAGGACGTAGATGACAAGGAAACAGGAAGCCACTGCTTAGCCTCACAGTGTACAGGGCTTGTGAGGAGGCTACTTTAGTGTGTTGGCTAGTTTTCATTGTCAACATGTCTCAATCTAGAATCACCTGGGAAGAGGGTCTCAGTGATGGGTTTTCTGCATAGGGTTGGCCTATGGGACGTTGTCTTGGATGCCTTAACTGACGTGGGGAGACCCAGGCTACTGTGAACAGTGCCATTCCCTAGGTTTGGGTCTGGACTGAGTGGAGAAAGTAAGCAGGGGAAAACACACACATACACACACACACACACACACGCACACGCACACGCACACGCACACACATTCATTCCCTCTGCTTTAACTGTGGATACAATGTAACCAGCTCTTTCAAGTTGCTGCTGCCTTGATGTGCCATGTGTTGGAACTGAGTTAAAACAAATCCTTTCTCTCCTGAGTCGCCTTTTTCTCAGGATATTTTTATCACAGCCACATAAGCCAAATGAAGACCACTAGGTCTCTATTGAAAATGAATTTGAAGGCGACTATTAGAGCAGCTGAATTTGGGAACACCAGTCATGCCGACACTCCTGGGGAGTTACAGCCGCTATTCACACGTGTGGGAATGCAGAAATGAGGAGACCACTTTGCAAACCAAGTAACGGAAAAGGCTTAACACCCATTTCCTCTATCACCCAACAATTCTGTTTCTAGAGAAGTGAAAGTTTATTATGAAGGTTTAAGCTTGTTTCCCACTCCCGCATTCATGTGATCTCATCCTGAACCCCTCAAAATATGATGATGTTTGGAGTGACAATATCCAAAGAAACAACTACAAAAAGATGAAGTCCTAATCCTGTGTCACTTGTGTACTTATTGAAAGAGGAAGTCAGGACCCAAATATACATAGAGGAATGACCATGGCCTAGCACCAGCTTCAGACAGCCCTCTGTAAGTTACAGAAAGCGATCTCAGCAGGAACCAATCAGATGACAGCTTGGTGTTGCAATCTCGGCTTCTAGGACTTGGAGAAAAACTAATTTTGGTTATTCTAGCCATCTAGTCTGTGGCATTTTGTTAAGGTAACCTGAACAGTTTCATGTACTTCTTACCACACAAAAAATGTGTACTTGCAGGGTTGTATCAGCTTCATTTGTAATAACTAAGATGTGAAAATGGTTCAATGTCTTGTAACCGGTAAATGTATTGATAAATTGTGATGTGTATACATTGATTACTCATAGAACAAACTGCATATGATTCTTGTGGCAATGATCCTCAAAATCATTCTGCTCAGTGTCCTGGTTTCATTTCTGTCACTGCAATAAAAGATCTTGACCAAAAACTGCTTAGGAGAAAGATTCTACCTTATAGTCCATGGAAGCCAGGAAGTCAAGGCAGGGCCTCGAGGCTGGCTACTTTACATGTATGATCCAGAACAAAGAAAACCATCCCCTTCCCCATGTTCTTTATTTGTTGCCCCCTTCTACAGTTTATGATCCAGCCCACGGAATGCTGCCACTCACATTTGGGATACGTCTTCCCTTTGGCCAGTAATCAAGACATTCCCCACACCCATGCTCTCTCCGTCAACCTGATCTGAATAGTTTCTCACTTAAGACTCTCTTCCAGTTCATTCTAGACTGTGGCAAGTTGACTTTTAAAACTGCCCATCAACTAAGTGAAGGAAGACAGGCTCACAAGGTCTCATAGAATGTGATTCTCTCTATGTGATAGTGTAAAATAAATACATGGAATTACAGAAACAAAAGCCAGATTGCTGGCCACCAGGAGCTGAGTGTCACGGACTTGCACAGGGCTCGTGCACAGATGTTTGGAGAAGCTAGTGAAGGGGCTGTTCAGTATCATGACTGTAGTTGTGGGTGATATGGTTGTGTGCATTGGTCCAACAGCTTTATCTTTATAGATCAACCAGGACAACCTAAGCAGTGGATTTTGCTATGTGTATTTTTTATTGTGCATGCTTTGTGGGTGTGTGTTTCTAGTACTTGTTGTGAATGACTGCATGTGCAGGCCTGAGGACAACCGTGGGTGTCATTTCTCAGCTGTGGTCCACCTGAAGCTCTCCAAGGGGGCCAGGCTGACTGGCTAGGAAGCCCCAGGATCTGTTCATCTCCTCCTCAGTGCTGGGATTACAAGTAAGGGCCACCACACCCTGATTTTATTTTAACATGGATTCTGGGCATTGAATTTGGGTCTCTTGCTTACATGGCGAGTACTTTATTGACTGAGCTATCTTTCTGTATTTCCCAGTCCCTAGTATATATAAATTTTTAAGTCAATTAGAAAAGTAAAGAAAAATAAGTAATAAGAAAATAAAGACAATTTCAAATAAGTGAAAATGAAGGAATTTGTCACCAACAGACCCATGCTATAAGTAAAAGGGCATCCTTTAAATGTCCTTTAAAAGAAAATGATTCCAGATGGATACTCCATCTGCCTTGTTTAACACCCTAGGTATGATTTTAGCAAGGAATATAGAAGAGTAGAGAAATGATGTGTTTTAGAAAGCCCATAAATTGAGGTTCTATTAGAGATAGAATATGTCCGTACCCTCATTCATTTAGCAAAACATCACAGCTGCCCACTGTGTTAAGCACAGTTCTGGTTCCTGATCTTTGCCATAAAGAATGAATGGCCCCTTGCTCATGAGCAGTGGGGAACAAGCCTGTCTGAATCAGCAACAAGATGCAATTGTGTCTACTGTCTTCACTGTCCAGTTCTGTAGTCACCCATTCTCTGCATCGGGGAGCTGCTGGCTTAGGCCTGCTTCTCTTTTTCTTTCAGGCAGCATTCAATCGGGGCTTCACAAAGAACATGAAGCTTGAAGCTGTGAACCCCAGGAATCCAGGAGAGCTGTGTGTGGCCTCTGTGGTCAGTGTGAAGGGGCGGTTGTTATGGCTCCATCTAGAAGGTATGTACAGTCAACTGCTGTTCAGGAATACTTGGGGGGTCCTCTCCAGAGGATGGGGTACAGGAAGATTCGGCACTCTCATAAATGCCCCTCTTGTTACCCTTCTGTTTAAACAGATCTTAAATTATTCAGTTCTCTTAAATAAGTGAAACTAATCAAATACAAATTCATTCTGAGATGCTCATCATAACTAATAATTTCATGAAATGAGATGCTAGAAGATAATTATGTTTGGAACACACTGGTCTTTTTACATCTATGATTATAAAAGCTAATGTTGCAATTAAATTAATATGAGTCACTGAAAATGGTATTTGAGGTCTTGGTCATTATGAGAATAAAATGATAGATTTGCATTTTAATGTGGGCAATACCCTTCATTTTGTTTTCTTCTGTAGATGTTTAATTTTTCCTTAAATACTAACTGGAGGACGGCTTCTCTCTCCAAATACATTTAAGTTTTTTTTCTTCAGTGATGTTGAGACAGTTCTTTACAGATAGTTTATTTTAGATTATGAAGAAAATTCACAGTGTAATGTATTTTGTGAATAGAACGTTTTAGATTTAAGTACAACATTGTGTCTTCCATGTGTTGCATTTTGAATTAGGAGTAATTAAAATAGATTTAATCTCTAAGGATTTCCAATCTTTTCATAACATAATGACAGAACTCCGATGTTTGATGCATATACAAAACTGTAAGAATAGATAAGATTATAAATGTCTTCAAGATCTCCTGGTATATATTTAGTTTACATCTTATGACAATGTTCCTGTCACTATGTCTTCTAGTTACTTTTCTATTATTGTGATAAAACACTGTGATCAAGGCAACTTATAAAAAGAAGGCATTTAATTGAGCTTGTGACATCAGAGGGCTAGAGTCCATGATTGTGGCATAGAGCCTACAGCAGGAACCCCTGAGAGTTCATACCTTGACTTACCATCATGAGGAACAGTGGAAATGGCAAGGGTCTTTTGAAACCTCAAAGCCTACTCCCCACGACACACCTTCAACAAGGCCACACTTCCTAATTCTTCTCAAACCATTCCAGATGCTGGGGTCTATGCTCTTGGGAGGACATTCTAATTCAAACTATTACACTATTGGAAAAGAATGTGTGGAAGAAAGGTCTTGAATTGGTACTAATATCATGTGATCCTTATTTCATTTGGAAGCAAATCTGAAAATTGCATGCTGGGTTTTCAGGTTAGTTCATAGTCTCATAAACATTATAGTCATGTAGATTGGAAGATATGTAACATGGTCATCTTAGATGTCATTGTGTCACTAATTTCCAGATAATGATGTAAACATTGTGTAGTTTAGGCGTCAAAATCCATCTGAATTAAGTGAAATTCTGAGAATGGGTTTTGCTTTGTGGATTCCTAGTGAATGGCTTCTGCTTGGAAGCAATCAAAACAAAGTCACAGGCAAAGCGGTGACACTTTTAACAGTCATAAAGGGGACACCTTTGGTTTTGTTGCTATTTGTAGACTCAGGTCAGTTGCAGTTGGAGACACAAGATCACTCCCATGGCCTTCTCATCACTGACTTAACTTCTGACTGTGTGTGTTGAGCTACGCTAATGAGACTCTGCCTTAACTGCAAAACAGAAATGGTTACGTTAGAAGCCCATATTTCCTTTTTATTATTTAGCACGTTATGGTTGAGATTCCGTGGCAGTCATTATTTATTTAGCAGTTTCTCCTTTCAGTATACTTTACAGCTGTTAATTAGCTAACACAAACAGCAGTAAGAATGTCCTGATTTTTATAGCTGGAGAAACCTGCTAAGCCATTAAGATCCGCCTGCGGTTCATTTCCACTGCTCTTGACATTTTCTGTTGCTTAATTCACTAGATGCTGTGACTTCCTGCTTCTTGAAGGAGAGTGATGAGCAACATTTAATGCCTATTTAACATTTTCAACCATACTTTTTTTTGTTGTTTTTCTGATCTTCTAGATATACAAATTTTGAGTTTTATTGGGAAAAAAAATCTACCCAAAACAAAAAATCCACCTCATGTCCAGTCTTATTTTTCTTTACAGTGCTTCATGTAATAATGAAAACTAGGAAGCAAAAATTCGAAAAAGAACATCCATTTTCCAGATTTATTTTTTAAAGTACTTCTAAACAATTAGCCGGATATTTTCTAATGACTGTTGAGTATTATATGGCATTATTGGTTAAAGGCATGCACCTGTTTCTTTACTTAAAAGATATTTGCTCTGAAAGTGTGAGGACCTACATTGGATGCTGAGTGCCCATGTAAATACTTGCTATGGAGTGACCCTGTCATATCAGGGCGAGAGAGGTGGATCCCGGGGTGCTCTGGTTAGCCCGTCTAGCAGCATTGCTGAGCTCCAGGTTCAGTGGAGAGACCCTTTCTCAAAGTAAGATGGGTAGTGATTAAGTAAGCCAACCTACCCTGCCCTTTGGCCTCTATATGTGTATATACAAGTGTGTGGGAGTGCGCTAAGGTGTGTGTGTACACACACATATAATCGCACCCCTGTCACACACATGCACACAACATATATTAAATTCCAAACCATCTTCTTGGTTTTGCTTGAATTTTATTTTAGTTTTGTTTTGTTTGGACTTTGAGCTTAGAGGTGCTTTTACCTTCTAAAGTGACAACTCAGTGACACTGATTTCTCTTCATTTTATAATTTTATCTACACACAGCATCCCTGTCCTCTATCCTTGGGATAAAATTGTAGCGCTTCATTATGGTCACTTTGTGGCTATTAAATTACTTTATAGGGTAATGATTATTCTGATTACAGGCCATTTATTTGACACTTTAAATTTATAAAAGTCTTTACAACAATTTTATTAGTTATTTTAATGCATTAAATCAGTTTGAAGTCTTTTCAGTGCATGGTTGATTGACCACTTTTAGGTAATTAAAATGATCATTTCTAGTTAATTTTTGACTCCTTCAGAAGCCAGATCATTCTTTAAGTATCTTTAGAAGGTCTTTTGTTAAAAAGAAATCAATGAATAAAGAGTATGAGATTAATGTAATATTTTTAGTTCACACTAGAAAAAGATTCTAATTCTCACAAACCACTGACTAGAAGGGAGACATAACAGGGTTGAGCGTCTCACGATGGACCCTGAGCTGCTTGCTCTCACCTCATTATTCCAGTGTAGGTAATCCTATCTGAAGCTAGGAACGCGCTCCATAGACAGCCCCCACGTTCCGTTTCCATGTCTCCAGCATTGCAGCTGTGAGCTGGACTGCATGCTCACCAGTCGGTCATCTCACAAACTGGTGAACATTACCCCAGGTCACTTTCTTGTGCAGCAGATGTGGCCTGGTATTGTCCATGGTTTCATGGCTCTTTTGTCCTTAAGTCGGGTCAGATCATTGTGTTGCCTTCTGCTGCCTCTCTTGACTCGCCCTCTTTCTTATCATTCTTTCTTTTGGATGCATGATGATGTTTAAGTTGCCAGTCCCTATCCAAAATGCTTGAGAGCAGAAATCTTTAGGATTCTGAATATTTGCATATTTGCTTGTATGTGGGATTCAAATCAAAATGAGAAATCACATCACATCTTAGAGAGAAAGAGAGAGAGAAGTGGGGAGAGGGACAGAGAAAAGGAAGGGTCTGAAAGTAACTTTATGTATTATTTTTAATAGACTGTACAAAATAACCAAACTGTGTACTGGGTAATTTCTTCATGAGATGTCCTAATGGCACTCTGAAAAGTTCACATTTTAGGTCGTTTTGTGTTGGGGCTGTGTGGATTAAGGGCTGTCACCTGTGTTGTCCATGTGTAGAACTTTATTGCACGTTTCACGGGAGACCCAGCGGTGCTCAGCTCACATTTTTAGTGATTAATACAAGAAACTTGAATAACTTAGGTTTGTGTTTAAAGTTTAGAAATTATAGTTGTAAAATGTATTGTGCCTTTGGAAATTGTTGTAAAATAAATGCAGTATAAAGTTTACTCTTCTGACTGAACTTTTAAAGTGTCTGGGCATACGGTATTAAATTACTGAACATCACTGCACATCCTCACCTGTATCATTTCCAGAACTTTCTTATCTTCAGATGGAAATTTGTTACCCATTACACAAATTCCCATGGATTTCACTGCAGCCCTTGGCACTGCTGTTCTAACTGTCTCTATGAACTTCCTATAAACCCCATGTGGTTTGTCTAAAAATAGTTTGGTGTAGGATTTGCATTTCTGCTTATATCCTATTCCATAAAGATTTGTTCTTTTGTCCCTTTTTGCCTATATATGTGTAGCAGTGTGCATGTATGTATGTCCATATGTTTTGGGTGCACATTTGTATGTATGTACATACATATGTGTGTGTGCACACTTGCATGTGGAGACCGGAGATTGATGCTGATTTGTTCTCCACCGTACATACTGAGGCAGGGTCTCTCACTTGAGCCCAGAGTTGCTGATTCAGCTAGGATAGTTAGCCAGAGGAGCTCCCCTGCCTCCTCTGCCAGTGTGTTAGGATTACAGGCAAACCTACAAGCCTGGCTACCATTTATGTGAGTGGCGAATCTGTATCTTTGTCTGTGCGGTCCTTGTCTGTATCTGGTCCTTGTGCTTGTGTGGCAAGCGCTTTGTTGGGTAATTCATCTCCTTAGCCCCATCTTGCCTCTTTGATCTTCACAAACCTGGCTGCTTCATCGCCAAGATTATTAAAATGCGAGAAGCTCATGATTATTCAGAGTTAAAACTTGAGTTGTCATTTCCAACTATATAGACACGATGCTTCTTCGTTTCATCCCTGCTGCTTATTTTCTTTCATGGAGTTGTTATTTGTTAGTCAGTCTTTGACCCAAGCAGCTACAGTCTGGGCGCCACTGGGCATTGTTGATGTGGGGAAGTCAGAATGAACATTCTCTTCAGTCATCACCTGTGCCATGTGCCATTGCCTTTGCTGGTGGCATTTGTCCTCATGATCACAGACTGGGTGCTCTACCTTTAGGTATCATCTCAGCATTGCTGGTAGGAGAAACATAGAGGTACTAAAGGCATATCAAATCTGTCTGGTTTTGATTTTCTTGGAAGCATCTCCTGTGACATAAACTGCAATTTCACTGGCTAAAACTAGAATATGTGACCATCACAGTTCCCCAGTAATTTTGTTTCTGGTTTCTGCTGGAAGAGATGATAAGTAATTTTTGGATAGCCAGTCTGGAGTGACGCATTTATTAGATTCGCAAGTTGCCGTGCCACATTTACGACTCGTCATTAATTGGAAATGCTGCAAGATCTGCAGGAGAAGGTGCGGAGGACAGAGGTGGCCAGGGGACCCATGAAAAGTATTGTGTTAAATCATACAGAGAGAGAAGAGATCAGGTACAGTTACAGATGGAATCATGGGGAAAAATAACCTATGTTTGCATTCCTTCTAGCCAATAGCTCTGCCCTACAGTGCTGTATCCTAAAGTCCAGGGCTTGGTGGCCTTGATCTTGATTTTAAGATTTGTGATGCTCTTGATTTTATCACTGTAATTTCTTGACTATAACACTGCTTTACGGGGCTAAAGGAGCTGAACACTCACTGATCTTTGGCCATTCCCTTTCCTGTGTTTGATCCCATGTACCCGGTCCTTAGTAAAGTATTGAAGCAGATAGACTGAGATTGGGCCTGGAGTCTTATCTAAACAGATCTAAAGTCTCTGATGCTATAAAGAACAGGCCATTTGAATTAAAGGTCAAGAAAGTGAAGCTGGCTTGAAGGAATCATTACACTGCTTTTCTACTACTACTTCTAATACTATTATTTTGGGTATTCTTATTGAGACTGGGGACCCATGTATTCCAGGTTGGTCTTGAACTTACTATGTAGCCAGTTGTATCTGATTCTCTGTCTTTCACTTGCAGATGATGAGATTTCTGGCATGAGCCACCATACCCAGCCTCTTTACACATATCCGTAACATATCAGGTTCTGGGAAATTGAATGTGATATAACTTTATTAATACTATTTATTTCTGACTGAAAGCATTCTTTTTCATTTGTCTTTAAGGCATTTATGTAGCTTTGTCAAAGCTTGTGTGTTAGTTTTCTGTCACCATAACAAAAGAGCTGAGATAACTTATAAAAAGAAAAACTTTGCCAGGCTCGATGGTGCACACCTTTGATCCCAGTATTTGGGAGTCAGAGGCAGGTGGAGCTCTCTAAGTCTGAGGCCAGCCTGGTCTACAGAGTGAGTTCCATGACATCCAGGACTGTTACACAGAGAAAAGAGGGCGGGGGAAGAAGATTTTTTTTTTTCTGGCTCAGTGTTGTTGACTGATCATCCTCATTGTGTAGGTCTTTACTGGGGAAGCTACACATTCGTTACCTGACTAAGCTTCTTCACCTTCTATGGACCCCTGCTTTCTGGGCAAAGATGGTGGGAGAGTGCTGAGTATGAGGTTTTTTTCTATAAGCAAGAGGCTGAGTACGTAGTCTCCAATCCTTGCTTTGAAGCTTGATTGGGGTTTCTCTGTGACCTTTTGTAATTCTCCATCTTTTCCAATTTTGTCTCCTTTCTGCCTTTTGTTTCTTATTGTCCTGTTCATTCTTGAGCCTCTCCTCCATCTTTCCTAGACTCCTAAGATGGGTGGGTTTGCCTTCCCACTCTCTCCCCTTCATAGACCAACATCCTTAGCTACTCTTGCTTGTGGTCTCTATGGTGAGAGTCAGTATCATGCGGGGTCTCCTTATTACCATTGCCCATGTGCAGCCACACATTTCCCCATGATTGCATATGGTCATTTTTGTGTCAACAAAATGAGTGCCCCACATTCCTACCTAGAGCACTTGTCCCCTTTCATGCCCATCTTTATCTCTTGGAATGCCTCCCTTCCAATGTCTGCTTCACTGTAATGCCCACCTGCTTTTCTTGACTCTATTGCCTGACTCACTGGTACTATTACTTTACCTAAATCAAAAACCATAAAACCATCCAAGCGAGGAGCTTTGTCTGTCTGCTCCACCAGGATCTTTCCTGAGCCCTTCACCACTTCAGTTACCGTCTCCATCTCTGTCACCTTCTCATGGCCACATTCCAATCTGGGTCTTTGTCATTACTGTCCTAATTCTAACAGTTTTCCAGCTGCTTCATCTGTCACCTTCCTGTAGCCTGAAGCATTTATTTTGTGAAGTAGAGGTGCGGCCCCCCTCTAGCAGCCAATGAGTCTGTTTCATATAGGGTTAAGGCTGGATTCCATGGCATGGCTTTCAGGAACCACACTCCTGGGTGTAGGGTCTTGAGTTCTTCTTGATCTTGAAACCTTGCTTGTTATTTGTTTGGCTCTGTAGATTGTGTCTGAGGGTAGAACCTCCCTGTGCATGCAAGTTCTGAAGAAGCATCTGCATCATGCTTAGAGTCCTGTGCTTTGAATGCTGAGCTCGTAGTAGATGGTACTTATTTTTAGGCCCTACTTTTTCTCCTTCTCCTCTTCCTCATCTGCCATCTTTTCCTTTTGGCATCACCTGGGAGTTGAACCAAGAGCCTCCCGTGTGATAGGCAAGCGTTTGGCCACTGAGCCTCAGTTCCAGCAGAGGCCGCACCTTTCCTTCACAAATCTGTTCCTTCAAGGATCCTATTCTCCGTTAGAAAGAGAATGTGTCCTCAAACATGCTAATATTCTTAGTGTTATAAGCTATACTGTGTGACTGTGTTTCTGTCTCTCCATCTCATCCAGCATAGTGTCTACAGTGTCTATCCACAACCTCATTGCTTGCTCAATGTTTGCCGAACAGATAGGAAGAATAAATACAATTTGTTACAGAAACCAACAGCAGTTGCAGGGGCCACCATCTCTTAATAACTGTCTTGTGGCTATCAGCATTTCGGAGTGAGGTGTTTCAGACTAATATGCTAACAAGTTAAAATTTCTCAATCTGTTTTTTTAAAATCTTGGCTGAGTTTTCATAACCACCTTCTACATCAGTCCAATGTACAACCCACAGACTAAATATAACCTGGGGTAGCTATAAATGTGCCCCCAAAATAAAAGAACCCTAAAGACTCTGAGATTAGTTTGCATTTTTGTGACTTACATGTTTCTTTGGTGTGAACTTTGTAGTTGACAGTGCTGCCTCACAGTGTCACACAAAGTATATGGATGCTCTTGCATCCTGTGATGTGTAGGGTGTGCACCACTAAAGGTGTGTGCCCCTGGAGAGTTCTTTATGTAGCACAGCCCAGGGAAAGCTAAATATTGACACCGTGTGTCTATATCATAGTCAACAAGAGTCCACATATCTGCAGCCCTGCCAAGATCTTATACTTCCAAGTCCCTGGGAACTGGGCCTGGAACCTGCATATTCAAGCCCCATCATCAGGTGCTTCATACGAACACTAAGTCACCATCCACACTAGTTAGTCAGATTGGCCAGGTAGCTTTGGTTCTGAGAGACCTGTTTGAACTATCTCCTGTTTTAGGAGACAGTGCAGAAAACAGCATCTTATGGATTTCCCTCATTTGTGGGAAAGCCCGGCAGTTAATAAGCATTTGTAAACACTGCACAAATACATTAAAGGCAAGTGCAAATGTGCAATAATTATCTTTTAAGCCAGCCCGGGCGTCTCACACAGTTCTATAAAGAGGTATGACCTGTGCGTATTTTGGAGAAGGCACTGCCACAGATCAGACCATGAGAGCAATCATAATAGCTTTTAGGTAGATGAGAAAGCTGGTTTCAGAGCATGATCTTTAGGGGGAGAGGTTGTGAATACAGCCAGATTTGTGTTGCCCCGGAAGCTGATGCTTGGACCATCAGCTTTGTGGGGGCTCAGGCTGGCTCTAAGTGGAACCGTGGTTACATTGCTGTTAATGACAGACTGGGACACCTCTCTTGAAGGCTTTGCAGAGGAACCATGTGTGTCAGGGAGGGGGACACTTCGGATTCTGTCATTGGGATGAGAGTGACTCTCCTTGATGAACCTGCACCTGTTGCCACCAGCCTGGCCTAACTTGGCTGCTTGTGAGATAACCATAGTAATTCCACTAATAAGACAGGGGCCTTCATAAGAGAAGGAGCTTGATATGCCACCCCTAATAAAATGAAAATAGGAAATGAACGCTTCTCAAGAGCCAGGTGTAAGTCTCACATCTTCTCACACAGACTCGCTGAGGCTGCTGCTTCTCTGTATCTCAGGTTACGCATCTTGAAAACAAGGATAGAAAAGTCCCCTGTTTTCAGCATTGTTCAGAATTGTTGGGAAAAGCCTCTGGTTTTCAGGATTATTATGGACTAAACTCATGGAAAATAGCTGGCCTGTGGGAAGAACTATCAATGTCTTCCCTGTGGAGTGTGTTTCCCTCTATGTGTATACACACACATGCATGAGCATGTACACATATGCATGTATGCATACACACAGACCTACAGACAATCATTTACACACATATGCATGTGCACATATGTATGCACACACACACAAACAGGTATACATGAATGTACACACAGACGGACAGACACACACACACACACACACACACACACACACACACACACCACCCCTTCAGTTCCATTCATACCATTTTCTTTCAGACTGTGTATTTCTACTGACCTTAATCTTTTCTTCCTTGTTGACCGCAGTTCTGTTCTCTCTTTATTCCTTAGGAGTTTGGCTCCAAGGCTGATAAAGAGATGCTCCAAAGGCTCCTTTGTTTCTTGGTATTGCAAAGGGACAAGCATAGCAGGTCACATCTAGGGCTCCATCCATCACCTGGTTCTGGGTGCTTTTCCCTTGTCTTATGTTTTCTCTTTCCACCTTAAGCTTGTCCATATTTGCTGTACCCTTTTACTTTGACTGAGAACTTTAGCCAAAGTGAAGTTTTTCCCTTAAACACTGTTTACCTTTTCCTCCATCCCAGTGTTTAAGTAAGATGAAGAGGTTGCACCAATTCTATTACTGAAGTAAATGAAAACCATTACTTGTATCATGGTTGGCTCTGAGGCTTCCTCCCCTGGCATCCCTTTTGCGGGTGGTACCCCACAGCATCTCCACTTACTCATTCCCTGGTGCTTTCTCTCTTGTAGCGGCGTGCTGGAAGTGACATTACAATATATCTTTGGGACCTTGGCAGGATTGTGTTCCTCACTAAAGTGTCCTGCCATCCCCCTGTGTCATCCCAATGTTCCTGGGTTTAAACAGATCACCATCTCTATTGAAGTAGCCTGTGGCATTGACTAGATTGAGCTGCAATGCAAAGTTCTAACAAACACACAGGCAAACAGAGTCTTGGGATATGTGATGGGAGGACAAAGGCTACGGGAGTTGGGAAATCATCTCTAAGGTTCCTACATGATTCCTACAGATTTAGATGCTTGTAAATTTACCTCAGGACTACCAAAGTTCTTCTTTTAGCAGTGGTTTCTTTTTATTTTCTTTGACAGTGACTTGCTTTTTATTGATTTGAACCTGATGGCAAGACAACCTTTATGCACAAAATGCTTCTTCATGACTGAACTGTATTATTATTCTGGAGATTGCGCAGGCTCTGTGTGTAAGAGAGAACAGCCACAAAGGCCCAAAACCCACAAAGTATCTTGGGTTAGACTCTCACTGTTGGTCTTTTCTCAGGGGATACCACCATTAGTATTTCATATTTGCTCTCAGATTTATTTCATGCACACATAAATATCTGTGTCCTCACCCCTTGGAAACAGAGTATCGTGTTTATACTCATGGGTCCAGCCTGTCTTTTCTCACTCCACAGTGCATCTTGGAGATCATTACACTAAGTATTTAAATAGCTGCAGAATGTTCCATCACTGGAATATACCCAATATTATTTGAATACTTTCCCATGGAGAGACTCTGCTTCCTTATGGGAAGATGGTTCTTCTAGACAAGCATGAGAGCGTGGAAGTGATACAGATGAGATGCAGCTTAGACAGAGGCAGAGCTCAGGTGTGGTCTTGTCTATAAGGGTATTTTATTTTCTTTTCATAAAGATTTTGATTCATTCTTCAAGAATTTCATGCAGCGTGTTCTGCTTGCGTATGAAGTGACAGTTACTGCCTCCTGTCTTTGGTGAAGTGTCTAGGTTTGCTTCTAGAATCCTAGCAGTACCTGAACAAGAAAGCAAGAGTTTTGGACATGTGCATCATTTTGTAAATCTGTTGGGTCTCCAAGCTTGGAAATAATAGCTTTCCCTTAAAAGGTTATCTGGATTCTGGCCAGATGTATGTGCAATTATCACAGCAATTGATAAGGCTGATAAAAGGAAATAAGCCATTACTACTCAGCATCCAGAATGGGGTTTAAAAGATGGGGTCAGGAAAAATTTTCTTGGGTGATACACATATTACTTACTTAAGCATGTGTTTCTCTCTCTCTCTCTCTCTCTCTCTCTCTCTCTCTCTCTCTCTCTCTCTCTCTCTCTCTTTCTCTCTCTCCCCTCCCTCAGGGTGGCATATGTGTGTGTGGGATGCGCACACATTCCACTTGCTTCCATTCATCTTACTGACTATGGCTTTGGTGTCTTCCTCTCCTTGCCCTCCACCATATTTCCTTGAGACATGGCCTTTCACAGAATCTGGAGCTTGCCATTTTGACCAGGCTGCCTGGCCCGGCGAGGAAGCTCTTCGGATTCACTTCCCTACCCCCATCAGTGCTGAAGTTGAAGTTATGCATAGCTGTGCTCAGCTTTTGATGTAGATGCCAAGGTCTCATGCTTGCAGGGCAGGTACTCTTATTCGGTAAGCCAGCTCCTCCACCTGGAGAAGCCACTTTACCATCCTGCCTTATTTTAAAGATTCCTTCAGAGGCAAGATTTACAGTGGAAGAGAAGCAGGAGTGTAAGCCCCTTGAGGGAGTAAAAAAAGTGGTTTACACCTCTTAGTTCATCAGTGTTTGTGTAATTGGGTGGGGAACACGATGAAAGAACCCTAAAGCATGATGAAGGCAGCCATAGCAACATATTAATGTGTGGTTATACAGAAGTTTATATATTCAAGCATTAATATGACATAATGCTTGAGCCAGCAGAACATGGGCGGTGGGACTTAAGCAGTCAAGTTCACGCTATACGTCCTTTTGAAGTACTTCTTTGAATAACCTAGAAAATCTTATTTGTGGGTAAATGCAATCTAAAAATGCAGATGTTTCTGGTGGATAATTTAACCTTTGGGAAAATGGTTGTGACACTAGACACCAATACTATTTTTATGAACCCTAAGTTAAGAAAATGATTTCGTACTGTGGAAAACATCTTCAACACCCTTTTGGTTGGACTCTCTAGGAATCATGAGCTCTTCAGGATGCAGAAAGTTGTGTGTGTGTGTGTGTGTGTGTGTGTGTATTCAAGTGCATGTGTTTGCATGTTAATATGGAGGCCAGAAGACAAACTTCGCTATTGTTCCTCGGGTCTGACCACCTTAACTTTTGAGGCAGTGTCTCTCATTGTCCTGGAATTTAGGGATCTGCCTGTCTCTGCCTCCCTCAAACTAAGTGCAAACAGGAGCCACCCTGCCTGGCTGTAAAAACCAAGATCTGGACTTTGGGGCTGATGCTTGTGGGGCAAGCACTGTACTGACAGCGCGTTTTCTATTCATCAATATGTTGACTTAGTATTAAATTAAGAGTACTCACTTGTTAAGTCGTGCGTTCACTTCTCCCAGTGTCGTCCGAAGGGGTTGTGCGTCACGGAACTAGCAGCTGGAGTTGGGACTGCTTTGTGTTTGGGTCTTGGTGTTCAGCTTCTTGAAGTTACAGGGAGTCGGGACAGGCAGGTCAGGGGAGAATCTGATTTCAAATTCAGTAGATACGGTGTGATAGCATGGGTGCCTGATGGGGATTACAGCATTCTTTTCATCTTAAATATCGGCAAGGACACTGAGGCAAAGTAGATTCAGAGTCACCAGCTGTTAATACATCTCTTTTCTTACCTGTTAATTCTTAGTTTGAGAGTTTATTCTTCCAAGTGCTTTTTTTTTCTTGCTCTTTGATTTCATGTAGAATTTTCTTCTGCTCACTGGTGGAATGTGTTCCAATTTTTTTTCCTCCATATCCAAGTGTGTTTGATATTTCAGCTGCCACTGTAGATTTCTGGTCTTTTCTTAGAATTCCCCAGCTGTGGTGTTGGTTTGTCACAGGCCATAGTTGTAATTAGGAAACAGGATGTGGTAGTTAGACGTATCTCCTGAAAAAAAGAAGATATTCTTACAGGAAAGTATTTAGTGTGGCACAGTTAGCACCTACAGATCACAAATTGAGCCAAAAGATGAGCAAGTCTAGGGCCAGGGAGATCACATAGTTGGGAAGGTATTTACTACAAAGGTCAGGAATTTTCGTTTGATCCCCAGGAAAAAATACTAGTGTAATGGTGTGTGTGTTTAATCCCAGCGTGAGGACACGGAGGCAGATGGATCCCTGCAGCTCACTGACAGGCCTACTTAGGCTCTCAGGGCCAGGAACCCCATCTCAAAAAACTCAGGTGTAGGTATGTGTGGCCTGAGAAATGGCACTGGAAGTTGACCTTTTGCCTCCACATGGATGTGCACTCAATTTGCATACATATGCAACTGTACATACACAAACATGAATGCACACAAATACATATACATATACAAAAAAGAGCCACTCCAGTCAACACTGAGAGGCAAACACATCCTCTCAGGAAACTGCCTTATCTCTAGTCTGTTCCTAAACAGTGGTTTCCCTATTGCTGTTGCTTTTGGCTGTAATGTTTGCTTTTATTTAGTTGACAGTTACTCTTTGCTTGGTGTGGAACGAATTCTGTCATGGTGGCTTACAAGCTGTACCACATGTCTTTAATTTCATAGCTACTCTTAGGAAAGGGGACATCTGTTCCCTTTTTGAGCATATCTGGCTCTGGTCCAGTTTTTCCTAGCATCCTTCTTCCCACTTTTAGGGCAATGTATATCTTTTTTCCCAACTCCTATTTTATTTGAACTATCTCAGATTCTCACCGTTAAGTAATTTCAACATTTGTACCCATCTTAAGAGTACACACTCTACAAGCCTTCCTTTATACTATTATCATTTTAAAAAACATTTTCAGGAATGCATGTCTCAATCTTAGGGATGCTTTCGTGTGTGTGTGTGTGTGTGTGTGTGTGTGTGTGTGTGTGTGTGTGTTTCCTTCTGTTTCTTTTTAGTACCCATTGTATTGGTTTCTTCCCTTTGCAGGTCTGCAGACTCCAATTCCAGAGGTCATTGTGGATATGGATTCCATGGATATCTTCCCTGTGGGCTGGTGTGAAGCGAATTTTTACCCTTTGACCACACCACACAAAACAGTCTGTAAGTGTTGTCCAGTGGAATGAGATGATGAAGACATAATCTTGGATGCCCATAATCTTGGATGAGTAAATAGACAGTTTGGTACAGGAGGTTGTTCTAGGTGTTCTTGGGATTGCCAGTATTATTACTGTCTCAGTTTTTCTTTAAGTGCTGGTATCAAACAGACATTTGGGCTTTTGTTTTGTTTTTGTTTTTGTTTTTTCAAGACAGGATTTCTCTGTGTCTTTGGAGCTGTCCTGGAACTTGCTCTGTAGACCAGGCTGACCTCAAACTCACAGATATTCACTTGCCTCTGCCTCCCGAGTGCTGGGATTAAAGGAGTGTGCCACTGCCACCTGTCAATTTGGATGTATTTTTATAGGTGACAGTAAGGAGGATATTAAAGGAGGTCATGCAATCCACTGTTTTGATTGGGAAAACTTAGATTAGACATCATATTTTTTTTTATTTTCTTATCCCCACCCTATTTTTGAAAAAGGGTCTTACTATGTAGCCTAGGTTATTTTTTTAATTTTGTGTATGTATGTTATGTGTGTATATATGTACATGTGAGTATATATGTACATCTCTCCACATCCTCCATTAATATTTATTTCTAATAAATAATTATCACCTTTATAAAAAGGTAGACCTTAGCTTGATTTATATGCTACATTTTTGTTGTTAATCGGTCTTGACTGAGATAATTCTGCGTTTTCTATTATCAGCATATTTTTCCCAAGGCAGGGTCTCACTGTGTAGCTTTGACTGTTTTAGAACTCATTATGTACACCAGACTGGACTCAAACTCACAGAGACCCACCTGCCTCTGCCTCCTGAGTGTTGGGATTTAAAGCATGCACCAGTATGCCCAGTGCAGCATCTGTTAACGCTAATCAAGTTTCTACAACTATTAGAGTCTGTTTGGATAAGAGTTCAAGTTTGCCTCCTTTGCAGCACAAGGTCTGGTGAAGGAACAGATGCAAATGTCGGAGTTGGAGAGACAGCTCAGTGGTTAAGAGGATTTATTGCTCTTGCAGAGAGCCTGAGTTCGGTTCCCAGCACCACATCAGGCAGCTTAAAACTACCTGTGCCCTCAGCTCTAAGGGATCTGGCACCCTTGACTGGACTCACATGCACACAGCCCCACACAGACACACTTTCATAATTAAAATTAAACAAGTCTTCAAAGAAACAGTAGCAGAGTGCTCTCATCTCCCCAGCTTATTATTTGCTCGTGGACTTGAATATTTGACCAGGCACATGGCTGGCTGCCTGTTCCCCTCCCACTAATTCAGCATTTTCTTTTCATTGAGGTTGATTTGGAGGTATGTTATTTTGGCAGTATTCTTCGCCTTATCACAGTTTCTGTCGAGTTTGCAACAGTTTATCTTAATGTGTGTTTATGTGCAGTACAATATGTGTTATCTTTATCTTCCTTATTAAAAGCGCCCTTTAAAATAAAACAGTCAGTGGAGTGATAAGATTAAATCTACTTAGAAATTTTTCTTGTTTGATAAACCTATATCTGCTTTATGCTAGGAGATATTATGTAAATTTTGTGGCTTGACTTCAGCAGCTTTTTAGTTTTAAGAATAGACAACAAGACTCATCTTAATAAAAATTAATATTATAATTACTATATTATATATTATTATTATTATTGCATATTATAATAAATGATTAAGACTTTGTCCTAAAAACCACCCTCATTATTTAGAGGCTTAAAAGACTTAGAGAAATGATTCCTGTCCCATTCAGAGATAATGAGAGACAGGGGAAGCAGCTCTGTTGAGACGGGGCGTACCTATATGGCTCCTACCCTGAAGCCTGGTCTCAGGCCCAGTGCTATGCAGGCTGGGGTGTGGTGGTAATCCCAGCACTTTGGAGGGGGATCCTGGAGGATCAGACATTCAAGGGTGCTGGCAGCTGCATGTCCAGTTCTAGCCTGCATGAGGCCCTGTCTCTAAATAAATAAAACAGGGTACACTTTTACACTAAGCCATTAGAAAAGAACTAACCTCACTAACAATGTCATTTTCACTTTCTTTTCCTATTTTACAGCAGAAAAAAAGAGAAAGATTGCAGTTGTACAGCCGGAGAAACAGTATGTTTTTTTTTCCTTCCCCCCCCGCCCCACCCAAACTGCATGCTTAGCTACAAAGGGCCTGAGTGGTTTCCTTGGGGCATTAGCTAACAAGCATCTCACATTGGCGGTGAAGCTCTTATTCCTTGTGTGGTTATTATGTGTAAAGTGCAGAGCCCACTCTCAGGGCACTCTACAGCCCTGTGGTTATGGTTATTTCTCACATTTTACTCTACATGGATGGAAATGACTGTCCCTGGTACTGATGCTTGGTGGCCCTCATACAACGAGTGTAGTTTATAGATGGGGTATCTGTCTGGCTGACCCTGAATGCCTAGAGGCAAAAGGCTTCAGTGTCACCCCAGACCACCTGTCACCCAGCGGGCTGAAAGTCAGAAGTTGTTATACTCCTTCATATCTTAACATCCCCATTTACAAACACTTTTGAGGTGCTCTAAAAAAAATTTTAAACTTGGTTCCATGTGTAAGAAGTGCAGGTTTGTCCATTATGGTGTAGCTATAGCTACAATTTGGGGGGGAAAGGGTGTTTTAGGGTAAAGTGTTGGACATGTGGGCAGGGTGTGTTTGAAAAGTTGGAACTTCCGGTGAGCCTTTTGTGCATTATAAAGTATTTAGAATACATCCAAATGTTCCTTCCATCTGAAGTGATTGTGTTTTCTTAAGGACCAAAACATATGGCTATAAAGTTAACTGAAACAGCATCTTTTCCTGTACTCAAGCTTAAAATTAAATCAAAGCAAAGAAGCAAATACTTGTACCAATAATTGAATGAGGACAATGATTTAGAGCGTATTTTATGTGTGATCATCCCTGAATGCCATGGGCCAGGCTTGTAACTTGGCTCCAGTTTATCTGTGTGACATGAAGTAGATAGATTAACCCGAGGCTCTTGATTGAGTCCTAATATGCAGTTCTTGGATTAATGATTCTCTTACCTCACATGAATTGCTGGGCCCCCTTCTCACGATTTCTGCTTTAGGACATCTGGGGTGTGGTCTGAGATTCTGGATTTCTTCAGTTCCTAGTTGATGCCAGGTCTGTGGGCTCAGGGAACCACAGTCTGACATCCACTGTAGCAGGGGATGTTCCCATCCCCATCCTAAGATATCTGGTGATGGTTTATATGTCATTTAAGTCAGTTTTCAAAAACCGTGGTTGCTATGCAGCCACATAGGCACAGAGGAAGGACGTCCAAAGTCACGTGAAGGTTGCTTTCAATTAAACACTATAGTGGAAAAGTCTGACATTAATTATACGTCGGTTGGATCTGGAATGTAATTGAAGACATTATTCGAAGTTCAGAAGAGACTCATTGATCAGGGCTGGCCACTCGGGGGCACTTGTGCCCTAGACTTTTTAGGGTCATCAAATGGATTTGAAAAGCAGCTTTCCAAAATGACCTCCTTCTGTAGTTACTGATGCTACTCTTGTACCCACAGCCTAGCTTACAATGACTCTTGGGCTTCCTTTCCAGCATAGTCATTTTAAATGATGAAAAGATTTCACAGTGCCCTGCTTCCTTCTGTACCCAGTAATAGTTGATTTTCAATATCCACAGATTGTCATCCACAGTGCCTGTTGAGAAAATACCTCATGACCTTTGCTTATTCCCTCACGTGGACGCCGCAGGTAAATGGCCCAGGAAGGACTCTGTCTCGCCCCACTCTGTGGCCGTGACTGGAGCATGGCTGTTGCTTTAGTCACTGCATCTCAGCTTTGAGCCTGTTTCCTTTTCCTCTGTTTCTACTCGCTGACACGTATACATTTTCAAATTTTTTGTTAGGCTAAAGTTGTACTTCCTCTTTTCTACTGTTTGGCCAGGAGCTGTAGACAGGTCTCTTAATCTTCAGGAAAAGGATCTGTTTGGTGTTTGGCCATTACAAATCAGATTAACATTCTGTGTCATGGACCACGGTGAAGGGAAGGAATACATTGAGCATTAGTGTTGGGAATTTCTTTCTTGCCATTTTATCACAGTTCCACTTGACTCTATAGAGACATGGTCATATAGCCCAGGCTAGCCTTGAATTCTCAATCCTCCTGTCTCAGCCTACCATGTACTGGGGTTCCAAGTATATGCCACTGTCTCTGGCTTGTCCATTTGCACCTTTGGCCAAGTGAGCTTTACTTATCCCCCACTCAGTTTTGATTTATTCAAGCAGATCTGAGTCTGAGAAGCTGATTATGATGGATAGATTTGTCAGCACATTGTTATATCTTGGTGAGATGCGGTTGTGAACTGCCATTGGACCACCAAATGTGATTACAGACATGTCTGCATGAACTGATCCTTGACTCAGGCTTCTGTGTTCTTAACCAAACGAAATCTGCTTTGAATTCCAGGACTATGGTCTACATGCTATGAATACTCACATTAGCTGACACTCTCTTAGCAGTAAATAGAACAATTTTATAAATAGATTAGATGGACATTTAACTAAATGCCTGGGTGATGCTACCAAAAATTTTAAGGAAATTCAGTTGTGAAGTTAATTATCTAGCTTGTTGTGTAAAACTCAGGTTTCAAAGTGCTGTTTTTGAAAACCACATCAGCTGCTGTTTTATAGTCCACTGCAGTTATATTACTCTCTTTAATACATGCCTCCTGTCTACTAGGTCTGAAGTTTAAGAAACTGGTTTTTCCAAACCGTTAAATTACCTTCCCATAAATGGTTGTATTTCTGAAATAATACCACAGTGCCCATATCTGTGGCATATCTTGGGTAAGAGCCAAGTGAATAGATCAGAGAGTAGGTCTCTTAGCCCAAAGAGAGATTTAATTATTTATTATAAACACCAGGAAATTTTAATCAAACCAGATGTGGTGGTCCAGCACTTGGGAGCCCATAGCAGATGAGCTCCACAGCAGTCTGGGTTACAGAGCTGCAGACCTAACATGCCCCACTGAGTGTGTTGAAAGGATGGGAGTTCAAGCCATGGTCGGGTGTATTTTCTCTCTATCATGTGGGCAACATGGAGAAGCCTAACAATGTTTAGTTGGCCTGGATGTGGGACAGCAGTGACTCTAACACAACGCTGTTGGGAATCTCATTGGGGTCGTCACTGTAGGGAGCGTGTGGTCATCTTTACTGAGATGTGGCTATGCAGATGGATGGACAAGCCAATGCTACTATGTCCTTACACAAATATCCGGCCCATAGCAGAAGTCGATTTTTGAAGACACATTCCTTAAGTCATTACCGGAAACTCAGGAAAAGTAGCAACAGCTAAGTATTTGTAAGAGAAATGCCAAATCAACCAGTATGTCCATAAGAGGAGCAAATCATGGATAGATGTAAACACTTCTTGTTTTGAGTTTGTTGGTAAATTCCATACAATTTTATTGGCTGTGACTCTGGGAAACTTAAGCAAACTAGCAAAATGTGACAGGAAACCACCCTTGAGATGTTTTTTTTAGTAAAGATCCCAGAAACAACACTTGTTGCACAAATCCATGAGTTGAGAAGTAAAGTTTATTGATTTGTATGAGAATGATAACTGGCGTATTTCAGGATGGTGGTTACTTCTCGGGCAGAGGTTCCCAACCTGTGGTCCATGACCCCTTTGGGTCTCCCAAGACCATAAGAAAACACAGATGTTTTATGAATTATAACAGTAACAAAATTGCAGTTATGAAGTAACAATGAAAATAATTTTGCGGTTGGGGTCACCACATGAGGAACTGTATTAAAGGGTTGCAGCCTTAGGAAGATTGAGAACCACTGTTCTAACGGCAGTGAGGGGAGTTGTGGGATAGAACTTACAGGGGATCCTATCTTTATGCCAGTGTTTGTCTTTGAGCTGTGAAATAATTCCTAGTTTGTCATTGTTATAGACTACTTCTTTCTATAATTCAGATGCTATATAATTGACAGAAAAGTCTGTGTTTACATAGTGGGAAAAATAAGCAAAGTGTAAAAGTACCTTAGTGTAGATCTTAAACACTCTGACAGATCTGACAGTGAGCTGCTGTTAGGACACCTGTGTCCTAACTTTTCTCCAAGGGGAAACCACGTATCTCTCTGTCATACTTTGGAACTCAAGTCAGCCTGCTTAATTAAGAATCTTAATAGCTCTAGCTCTCGGGGAAGAAGTTAGCATTCCAAGTCCATTTCTCCTCCAGATTTTCCACCAGTCAAGACAAGCTCTTTGGATCCAGCACAGGTCTTGCCAGCGCCCTAAGTCCCGGTAAAGCAATCCCCAGCATCCCCTGTGCCATTCATTCTTTCTCTCCCAGCAGGGACTGTCAATGGGAAGTACTGCTGCCCACAGCTCTTCGTCAACCACCGCTGTTTCTCAGGCCCGTTCCTGAACAAAGGGAGGATCGCAGAACTACCTCAGTCCGTGGGACCTGGCAAGTGCGTGTTGGTGCTTAAAGAGGTAAGACATGTGAGCTGTTCTTGCAAGAGCTTTACATTGTGGTAAGTTTCCAAAGGAGATGTCCGATCCCTCAAATGATTCAGTTTAGTTCACATCCAGCAAAGGACCTCAGTCTCTGGAGATGGACCACTCACTAGAGATTCAAATGTGAAAGAATGACATCCCTACCCATGAAAGACTCACAGTCTAATCAACATGCTTTCCCCCCATGAGTTAGGGAGGTATGTTGTGATATATTTAAATCAAGTGCTCTAGGAAGACAGGAGAAGGAATATGTGGAGTGAATACTCGGGACCAAACAGAATAAGTTTTTCAAGGAAGAAGGTACCTTATATAGCCAAGCGGGACCTCATATGACAGGATAGAGTGGCTGGCATATTTTCTTTTCCTTTTCCTTGTCTGCTTTTTTAAAGACAGGGTTTCATATATTCCGGTATGACTTTGAACTCAGTATCAATGCAGTGTTGACCTAGAATTCTTTATGTCCCACCCTCCATCCCAATTCAGGAATTACAGGTATACACCACTACCCAAGTTTTAATGTAGTGATGGTATCTAACCCAGGGCTTCCTGCATTCCACCAACTGAGCTACCAGCCCAATCCAAGTGGCATCTTTGCTGTCTTCTCCCTCCACAGTGCCTGCCTGGCACCTGCACCTAGACAGTAATAACCTGCCTGGTTTCTAAATATGATCATGAGTTTTGTGTTGTTGCTTGATCCAGGCCAAGCCCTGGCCACTCATGACTTGGAGAGTACTTTCCATTTCCTTTCTATTTGGGGAGGTGACCTACGGTAGAGGCTCGCCTCAAGGAAGCAAATAGACATCAGGGGTCCTTTTACTACATCGGTTTTGTTTGTTGTTTTTGTTGTTGTTGTTGCTTTAAGACAGGGTTTCTCTGTGTAATAGCTCTGGCTATCCTGGAACTCTATTTGTAGACCAGAATGGCCTTGAACTCACAGAGACCCACTTGTCTTTGCCTCCCAAGTGCTGGGATTAAAGGCATGTACCACCATTGCCTGGCATAAACAAACTTGGTTTTATTGATTTTTTTTTTTTTGTGTGTATTGGTGGTTTGCCTGCATGTACGAGAATGTCTGAACTAGAGTTAACAGAGAGTTGCGAGTTACCATGTGGGTGTTAGGAATTGAACCTGGCTTAACCCAGCTTCTTTGGAAAAACAGCTGGTGCTCTTAACCACTGAGCCATCTCTCCAGCCCTGCTTCTACTGCATCTTACTGGCCCAACTTCAGGTGGTATCTGGTGACCCACTGGAAAAATGGAATAGTTTCCAGATTCTTCAACGAGCTCTCTGCTCATGTCCTGCACACACTAGGGCTCCCTTTAAGAAAAAGGATACCAGTGTGACCTTTTTATTGCTGCTGTGCCAGAACAAATGTGTTTTAAAGAAAAATGTGTTCTGTGGCCACACAATCCATCTCCCCATTGACCTATTATTTACCAGGTAGCTTCTAGGAGCCAGGCACTATCGCTATCTGAACTGGATCAAAACCCAGCACCGTTAGGCTTCTGTCTAGGTTTCCCATTTGGCTTTGGGAAAACTAAACAAACACAGGTGTGTCCTAAAGAGATCAGAGCACAGTAGAGGGAAAGGGGATGGAGAGGAAGAAGATGGCATGTGACATTTTGCTTGGCAGAGGTAAAGTGCAATCTCAACCATACAGCATGGATGGGCATTTGGGGAAGAATCTGACGAGCAGGTTGGGTCTGGCTGGAACAGAGGACGTTAGGCTATGGCTAACCAATAGATATAAAAGGCTGTGTTATATTTTAAGAATAAAACCCAAGAGGACTCTGGGTTGCATGGTGCTTCATTGTTGAGTAGCACCAAGAAGCTCAGAGGAAGCCGTGTGTGAGCAGCTTTCTTTGGTATTGCAAGCAGTTTGAACGTGAAGCCTGGGTCATGGGGATTTCTCAGAGTGACAGCAGGGTGATGTGACTGGACTGTGGCTAAGGTGGCATAGATTGTTAGCCTGTATTAGTGCCTGTTATTGACAGGTCAGGGACACCAAACCTGACAAAGATTCAGTGACTGATGGAGTTTCTTTGCGGGCGCCTGCAGGCCTGATTCACATGGCAGGCTCTGGTCGCTAACATGAGACTTTCTATTGTCTGCCAGCTATGTTAACTAGCAACAAGACCTTGGCCTCATTCTCTCTTTAGGGACTGGCTTTGTTACTTGTCTAAATTATTTTCTTTCAAGTCAGAAGAAGTTTTCCCAATCATTTTCTGATAGAATGCCAGCCACCACATTTAAAAGCCTGGCCAGAAGCAGCTTTCTGATGACAGAAGTTAGTTTTCACTGATGGTTGAAAATGTCCGCAGCACAGTGGAAGGAGAAATAAATAAATAAAAGCAAGCGCCTCAGTCCTGGAGGTGGAAGAAAAATGTAAGTTCCACCAAACCAATATTTATGCTAATGCTCTTCCTTTGGTGCCAGAGCCTCTGCATGGCTTCAAATTTCATTCTGCTTAAAAAGAACGAGGTAATTGAAGCAGAGACAGAGCGCCTTGCTTTTCCGGACCATCGGCAGTATTGGAAATTTAAACCCTTTTGTATCTTTGGAAAATGTGAAATGAGGGTTGTTTTCTCTGTGTCTCATCTGCTCTAAGTAGATAGTGTCTGTAGGTAGATGTAGGACTGGTGTTTGGAAAGGCTAGCTGCAAGCTTAGGAGAGGAGGTCCTAAGACATGTGTGAGGGGGTCTGTAAGACAGAAGAAAGCTTCTAGAAAGCAGTGGCGAAACAATGCATCAACTTGTTTTCTGGATATTAGACTTAGGAGAGCTCTGTAGAGACCTAGAAAGCCATGCATGACTGATATTGACTTCAGAGATAGTATTGAGAAGAGATATATAGACAGTCCATCCAACTCCCAACATCCTATAAATTAAACTAGGGACCTGAAGTGGGTCTTGACCTTCTGTTGTTAGGGACCAAGTCAAGTCTTATGATAACTCCTTATGTGCTGGGCCATTTTATGGGTACTGTCGAATTATCAACGACAGATAATAGTGATGGCATTTGTCATAAACATGCATGTTCAATAAAATCATTGCTAAGTGGGAGCATCAATTTATAACTCAAATCATTCCAACCTGATGTCTTCTCCATTTTGCCAAGGTCCCTGACAGATAAACTATGGATTTACGTAGTATTATTCTAAGACTGTTAGTATCTTGTGCCATCCTATGAATCACCTGGTCTACCTGTTGTGTTTAGTTAAATGCAGTGTGTTACTGGGGGGTGCATCCTCATAGCAAAGGGAGAACCAGCCACCGGGGACATGAAACTTGAGAAGCAGAATGTCTCATCTGCTGACTCGTGTCAGCATGTCCTGGGATGACTATCTCAACTTCTGATGATGAAATGGGAGAGGACTAGCCAGGTGTTGTTGGCTGAAAGGATGCTGAAAATGTTCAGTGCGGTGAATCATTGTCCATTGCCTTTAAAGAAACTCCGCGGGCTGTGATGGTGGAATCCCAGGGTGGCTCGTGGAGGGTGGGGAATCTCTGTATTTTCTCTTAGAAGTCATTTGTCATTTGTCTTAGAATATCTGCCAGGTTGGAAACCTCGTGTTTAACAAAAAAGAAGCATGTCATTTCAAATGGGGAGTCTCCAGGGGTCCCTTTTCTTGATCTCCACATCATTTTGGATATATTCATCTGGCTGTCACTCTGATTGCATAAGCTCTGGAGAGGTGTGACCTCTCTTCTTTGGCAGCCTGGACTGTAGAGCTAAAGAAAAAAAAAATAGAGGAGAAACTGACATATTATAAATGTCTATTAGAACTTAAGAATATCATAATCTTGTCTTCCCTCTTTCTTCTTCTCTTGCTAGCTAATTCTTAGAAGAAAGGTTCACAGAGCCTGTACCTGTAGGGGACATTTGGTTGTGACAAGCCCCCGCGAGTGTACCACTTCCTTGGATGTGATGAGCCTCTGAGTGTGTCACTTCCGTGCTGTGTGACTTTCTGCCCTAGTGAGTTGAGGTTGCTGGCGAAGCGATAAGTCTTGTAGGCATGAGTAGGGTTCAGAGGCTAAGTGTGATAATGTATATCAGGTCCTCCAAGATGGTGTCCTTCTTTGGATTGAAGAAATAAAAATATAAACCTGCTCCACACTGTCCTAGTTTACCTACTCAGTTATCTCCATATCCCACTGTGTTTTCCCTATCTCTGTATCTGCCACCTATTTATCTGCTTATTTAACCGTCTGTCTGTGTATCATCTGCCTTATAGTATCCAACCTCTATAGTTTTCAATCTATTTGTCCATCCCCTACCATCTATGCATGGCTGCTATCTGTATCTTTACTCTGTCTTTGTTAGCATCTGTCATCCTGTCCATCTATTTAGTCAGCCATCATCTAGCTCTATGATGTTTATTATATCTATCTTACTTATCTGTCTTCATCATCATCTGTCATCATTATGTTATATACTACTATATATTTACAGCCATTTATTTATATCTATACATTTACCTATTTATCATCTATCTATCATAGTATCTGTGTATCATCTATTACCATTGTTATCCTCTGTCAAATACTTGTACCCGTCTCATTATTTATCCCGTTTATTCATTCCTAATGTGTGAAGTCAAACAGCAATCTATTTGTGGAGCTGATGGAAAATGAGGATGGCTGTTAAGTCATGTTCATCAGTGAAATGGAGAGAAGTTGGCATTAAGTAACAGGGATGGTCTTTTTAATTCTTAGTTTTTATTAGCATCTGTTAAAAAGTCATTGGTTTTATTGTGACCTTTTCATATGTATATTTAATGTATTTTGATCTATTTAACTCCTGATTATGTTCCTCTAGTCCACCCCCCTTTTTACTGAGACTTTCCTCTTACTATTTCTTGACCAATGAATTAGGGTTCCGTATAGTAATGTGGTGAGAGGTAGCTTAAAGGAGCCTAGGCAACTTACCCATGGCTGCACCACTGAAGGAAATGACTCTTGTCCCAGCAAGCCTTCACTGGAGAGTACTCAAAGGAGGTTTCTGTGAAGGGACTTTTGGAAAGAAGACCTGAGAGAGAAAAAGGATGGGCCTTATGGATATTGTCCTATTTCATGACAGTAGCATACCTGAGACCGTAGGCTTATTAAAAGAATATTTGGGCTCAGAGTTGCTGGGCTTCCAGTGGGTCCAGTTGCTTTGGGATCCTTGGTGAGATAGTCCATCATGGCAGAGAGTACATGCTGGAAGACAGCTGGCCACCTCCACGCTTTGAAGTGATAAAGAGAAAGAAGATGGGATAGGATCCCTTCATCCCATTCCAGGATGTGTTTCTAGTGACCTAAAGATTCTCCTACCTCTCAGTACTGTTTGCCATTGGGGACCAAGCCTTTCCCACCTGGGCCTTTAGGGGCCTTGCAGATCCAACTCGTAAGAGGTCTTTCTACGGTTCCCACCCAAGGTGGCAGGAAGCAAATAAGCAGGGAACTAACAGTGTCAGGAACCTGTCCCTGCAGGGTCACAGAAGCTGTACCCACTGTGGTAGCAGCCATAGGGAAGCTGACCAGGTAAACGCATGTGCTCCACAGACAAATGGAGAAAGCCATCTTGCCCAGAGGCCTGTGGCTTCACGGGGATTTAACTGTATATTCAACTAGAGAGGTCATTGCTTTTCTCCTGTAACCCATAGAAGGGTACTTGCTTATGGGGGTATGTTCTCAACATTCCAAAGTCTAAGGGATGCCGTGAGCCATTGCTTTGCGGTGTGAATTTTCAGTTGGAGTTGCTCAGACAGATCTTGGTTGACAGTTTCCTTAGTTGAGGATAGGCTTCATGCTGTTTCTCATCTCTTATGGAGAACATACTGAATTGTATTCTGATAGTTTGTGAGGCGAAGTCATTTGGTTTAACTCTGCCTAGTGATATCTATCTTTAGATTTTATTCTTTCATTTGTGTGTTTATGTGTACTATGCATGTGTGTATATGTGCTGGCATGTACACGGAGGGGCGTGAATGCATTTGGAGGCCTGAGATATCATCTTCTATTGTGTTCATGGAGACAGCACCCATATCATATGGCTAGTCTGGCTAGCCAGTGTGCTCTCCTGTTTCTGTCTTATGAGACTGGGATCACAGGTGGACTGCCACACCTAGCTAGCATTTATGTGGGTTCTAGGGACCAAACTCAGGTCCTCACACTGTCTGGTCAGCTCTTTAGCCTCCGAGCAGTCTCCCGAGCCCCTAAGTTCTATTTACGGGGCAGCCGTATTTTCTTCAGCAGTCATGGACACAGCCCCGGTGTGTATCAGCACTCACGTCTTAGAGAACCTTGTTGAATGTGAAGACAAATGGGCTGGCATTGGGAAAAGCCATGAGAAAAAGAAAATTCAATATCGGGTATTTTTTTCAGATTTAATTGCTGCTTGTTTCCAGGCTGAACTGAACTCTGGAAGACATGTTCTGGTCCTATTCACAGTCACCAAAGGCATTCTGATGCGTAGCAAATGACAACGTAGCTCTGGGGTTTTCTTCGCGAGTCACAATGAAGAGAAGCAACTGAAATGCTATTGCCTGGTGATAAATGTTTCACATGTTACTACAGCCAGCTCTAATTAGATTTATTTTTAAACTCAGCTTTTAAAATTGTACTGATGGCAAACAGAAAAAAAAATCACACGGTTGTTTTAATGTAGAAAACAAAATGTACCACAAAAGTCTGTATTGCCTTGTTGCGTTCTAGCCCCTGGGTTCAAGTATGTCTCTTGTGAGGGCTAGTCAGAGCCCTTGGGACAAAGCCCAGTGCCACCTAGGACAAAGTGGGATGCATACTCACTGTATAATATAATTTGTCGCTGGGCAGTGGTGGCGCACGCCTTTAATCCCAGCACTCGGGAGGCAGAGGCAGGTGGATCTCTGTGAGTTCGAGACCAGCCTGGTCTACAAAAACTAGCTCCAGGACAGGCTTCAAAAGCTACAGAGAAACCCTGTCTCGAAAAACAAAACAAAAATACAATTTGTCTCTCTTTGGGGGAAAGTGTAAGTGGTCATGTTTGTGTACATGTTTGGGAAGATATAAGTATATATATTTGTGAATACATGTGGCCAGAAGTCAACTTTGGGTATCTTCCTCTGTCACCTTATTTCTTGAGACAGAGTTTCAAAACCCAGAACCTGGAACTCACCAATTTGGCTAGCCTGGTAGGCAAGCAAGCTCCAGGGATCACCTGCCTTTGCCTTCCCAGTGCTGGTGTTATAGGTGTCTGCCACCACACCTGACTTTGTATGGAGGTACTGGGACTTGAACTCAGATCCTCATATTTGTGTGACAAGCGCTTTACCAATGCAGCCACATCTCTGAAAGCTTCATTGTTTTCAGAGGTTAGCACGGTATATCTACCCCGGAGAACATTTTCCTGAATATCCTCCTGTCTCTACCTTTGTGCTTACTGATTTCACCCAAAGGACACGTGGTGGCGGTCGTGCTTCCCACTCATCTTGGAGTTAGTTTTCTCGCTCTCTGTCGTATTTTGTCATCAAACATGCAGCATGTGCCTCCAGCCTGGTGTGACTACTTATACCTTTTCTGACCCTGGCTAAACTCGAGGGACAGTGCCTTGTTATCCTCCTACCTCTCTGTGTTCCTGGCATCCCATGGAGCTGCCACAGGTGGCCACTTTGTAGAATACAACCCCTGATTTCCTGTTTGCTTCTTCATACTGTTGACTGTATCTGGCTATCAGGGGCTTGGAGTATGACAGAGCTTGTGACTGTCAAGAGTTAATCGTGCAGACATGCCGGCGCATTCCTGGAGTTCCGGATCTTGATCAGAGTTAGCCATGCTTTGGCTACATGAGGGGCTGTTTCCAAAATACAGCAACGAGTGAATCATGACTTGCTGAGTGCCACTGCCCAGAAATCTAAGTTCCTTGATTGTTTTAGTAAATAGGCACACTGAGAATTACTAGGAGCGCCTCTCTTCACTAGAACCTGTTCCTTTGGCCCTTAGTGTGTATAGTGATATCTGGTCATTCTGGGCACTTTGCTGTAGGCAATCTCCACATATTTATTTTCTTGCACTTCAGACTTGGAAATGAGTATGTGATTTGAACACATATGACATGGATGATGTTAAATGCTCCAGACTACTGCTTAAACCCATACCCAAACACACTGTCAAATTAAATGCCCATAAATTGAGGCTTTATCAGCTTTCAGAAACTCCTCCCACTCCTTACAGGCATCTGAAGTCTGCACTGAAGTGTCAGTCCAAAGATAGTGTTTGCTTCACTCGTTACATAAAAAAGCACAAGATTAATGTTTATCTTTAATTAGTTGTATTTGAGGGGCTATGCACATGAATACAGATGTTTGCAGAGGTTAGAAGAGAGTGTTGGATCCATTGGAGTGGGAATTGCAGGCAGTTGTGAGCTAGACATGGGTGCTGGGAGCCAAACACAGGTCCTCTGCAAGAGCAATACCTGCTCTGAGCCACTGAGCCATCTTTCCAGACCCCATCATGAGAATGAAAATCTCAGGACCCTAGTGAAGAATCACCCTGTTCGGGGGAATAATGAACTTAAGAGTTCTCAAGCATCAGGCACTCCTGCTAGTGAGCAGTTTCCAGTTCCCAAGCCAGGATGGCTCGGTTTTGTGTTTTCTAGTTGGTGAGTTAGTTCCATGTTGCCCCAGAATGTCCTATTGGACCTCATCAGAGCCCGTCACTTAATGAGATGTAAGGCGAAAACCTTGTCAACAGTGTGGTTTCTGACAACTTCTTGTCAGACTCAGCAGGAATGGACACGGTTGTGGCTGATTTGGCAGTTTCTTCCTCCCCACAGGTTCTCAGCATGATCATCAATGCAGCCTATAAGCCCGGGAGGGTGCTGAGAGAACTGCAGCTGGTAGAAGATCCCCACTGGAACTTTCAGGAGGAGACCCTCAAGGCAAAGTAAGTGTTTTCGATTCTGGGAAACAAGGGATGTGCGATATTTTCCCTGCTGTTTTGAAACTTCTCATTCCTCGATTTGCTATCACCAGACAGACAGAAGGAAACAGAAGGTCCGTGGTGTCACACCTCCATGTGCCACATGTAGTCTTACTGTCTGGATTAGTTTTTATGATCTCTGTGACAAAATACTTAATAAAAAAAACTTAGGGGGTCAAAGATTTATTGTTCTTCGTGGCTTCAAGGAGTTCAGGCTCCATTTCTAGGTCTATGCTGGGACAGAACATTGTGGCAATGGAACAGTGTGGCAGAGGTTATTTACATCTCAGTGGGCAGGAAGTCAAGAGAGAAGAGGGATGAGATGATTAAGTATAATCTTCCAAAACACTTCCCTAATGGCCTATAACTGTAACAGTGACATTTCTGCTATATTGAGCTGCCTTAAGCATTAAGACTGCTAGTATGAAATGCAGATTTGCTTAACTAATGTTTTGTGCATGTATGTTTTTATGTATATGTGTGCTTTGTATATGGGCAAGTGTTATATATGTGTGTGTATTGTGCAAATATATACGGAGGCCAAAGAACATCCTCATGCGACATTCTGGTAGTTTGTTGAGACACGGTCTCTCATTTTCCTAGAGTTTGCCAAGTAGGCTAGGCTTGCTGGACAACAAGCCCCAGATATCTTCCTGCTTCTCCATAGAAACATAACCGGCTTGAAGACCACAAGCATACATACCCTCATCTGGATTCTTTACATGGGCTTTAGGGCTTGAACTAGGGTCTTTGTGCTTACAAGGCAAGCATTTTACCGACTGATTCATCTCCACAACCCCTTAAGTAATAATACATTTTAATTGCTAAACATTCAGAAAAAAGTTTTGTGTTTCTAAGCCAAAAAAATGATTTATTAAAAAATGAGAAAAACATAGATGTCAGTGATGTCCCCTGTAACCATTGCAGGATGTTTGTTAGTAGTATTCAATGTTTGCTATTATGACCTGTTTGTACCACATAAAAATGGAATGGACAAAAGTTGAAGATAGAAGAAACTGATACATTGCTTTGGCTTACATTGGATAAAATGGCAATGAGGTCTGGGTTCACGTATTAGGTGACTTTCTTCTTTTATTTGGAAATTGGGAAGGTGACAAGTTTTTGCTTCATTTAAAATATTCTCTCTTTCTCTCCCTCCCTCCCTCCCTCCCTCCCTCCCTTTCTTCCTTATGGGAAAGAGTTTTCAAAGCCAGGGCCTCTATTAGTCAACTCAACTTTTTTTTTTTAAATTTTAGTTAGTGACAAGTCTCACTAAGGTGCCCAGACAAGCCATGCATGCCATGTTTCTTGGGAGACACTGAACTTGAGATCCTCCTGCCTCAGCTCCTTGATTAGCTGGGGTTGCAGGCATGTGCCAACACATCTGGCTTGCTTTGCATTTCTGCATCTCCGAAAGGAAGAGCGGGAACCTGGGCGGGAACCTGGGCGGGGACCTGGGCGCACTTGCTCCTGGTTATAGAGGAGACCGTGGGTAAAGGTCCCTGTCTCAGGAGAGCTTCATGCTGAATGTTACGTAGTGTCTGACGAGGCTGTTAGTCTTTTGTGGGTTTCCATATTGCCCTACAGACAGCCAAGGAAGACCTTAGGCTTTCGATGCTCCTGCTTCTACCTTCCAAGTGCTGGCATTGCATGTATGCACCAACGCATCCAGTTTAAGCTATGGGGATGGAAGCCAGGGCCTCATGCATGATCTCTATGGCCTCCGGTAATAGTTTTTCCTGGTTCCAGCCATGTGACTGGTGAGACAGTTTATGGTCAGCTGCCTATACTCAGCATTCCGGGTGTCTCTTTAGATCAGCCCTATTATCTTCAATTTCATAAAAGCCATTTATGGTCTGACGGTGCCCTGCCCAGGCACAAGGGGAAGAGAATGAAGGGCAATAAAGAGGGTTTATTTTTACAAAGCAGAAAGGCAGTGACAGGCAAAATTACACGTCATCATTCCAAGAAACTCTTACAGGAGCTTCACCCATAGCACAGAAGAAACAAAGCCAGTTTGTTTTCCTTTAATATTCCATATTCCATCTTCTCAGGGGAGGGTCGTCTGCCGTAACAGCATTTTTTTTCAAGCTGATACCAAAGACTCCAGCAAGTGTTCATGCAGAGATACCCTTACTTCTCGCTTTCGAATTTTTCTGTACCATTCACTGTACCCCAGAGGCACCTAACAGCTATGGAAATAACCAGAACACAAACATCTTAAGTCTCATTAAAAGCACAGCTCTCCCTAAATCAGCCAGAAACTATTCCATGACAGGAAGAGTTCATTTTGCAAGTGTTTGCACTTATTTTCATGTTACTGAGTCGATGGGAGCTTTTATTAAATTCAGCCTGATAGAATTGAAACAGACACCTTGCTTTCCATCCGGCTCAATTACAAAGGCAACATATTACCTCTTCTATCAAGGATGGCAGGGAGGTCCTCAGCAAAACCTTACCCAGCATCTTCTCAGGAGGAAATGCCTGTCTGCGCGGGTTTCTCCATCCCTGATCATAGCATTCCTTCTAAGCAGCTGCTAATGATGACAGCTTTACAGTCAGCAGGAGCCTGCTGGTGACGGTTCTCTGTGCTATGTCACCCTCTTTCCTTCTCATGGCAAATGACAACCTTCTAGACCCTGACAACTTGACTGTGCTTTTCTCTGTGCAAATGGGAGGAGAGTGGAGTGTGAGCCAGCCTCTTCCTCTGCGGCGAAAGGCAGGAGTGGTCTCTACTGTGAATGAATTTACTTAACAGACCTGACGTTTGAGATTGTAGTTGCCCTCATTGTCTGAGCTGAAATGTAATGCTACAAGTGTCTTCAGGCAAGGGCCTGTGATAGTCCCCAGGGAAGTGTTTGTTGCCACATGGCTTCTATGTTATGAACAGAAGGATGTAACATTGCACCATCCTAGGGGGTCTGTGTGAAAAAGGATTCCCAA
The DNA here is from genome assembly GCA_004026605.1 of Ondatra zibethicus. Lineage (NCBI taxonomy): Eukaryota > Metazoa > Chordata > Mammalia > Rodentia > Cricetidae > Ondatra > Ondatra zibethicus. The sequence goes on along the minus strand of PVIU01007661.1, from coordinate 29,165 downwards.
ATAGAGAGGATGTTCACTACAACAGGTGTGTGTGTGTGTGTGTGTGTGTGTGTGTGTGTGTGTGCGCGCGTGCTCCTATGTTAGTTTTTGTTTACCTGGCTCAGAGGAGGACAACAATTTGCACTCCTGGAAATACATCTGGTGAACTGAATGCAAAGTCAGTGTCTGCCTGATTGAGGAGCTTACTACATTGGGGATGTGAGTGGGGTGTTAGGAGTAAATGAGTCAGCGATGTAGCTCGGGGAGACACTTGCTTAATATGCTTGGGGTCATGGGTTTCACAGCAGTGTGTGTGTGTGTCTGTGTGTCACAGTCTGTGTTCTGTGTGTCACTGTGTGACTGCGTGTGTGTCACAGTCTGTGTTGTGTGTGTCAAAGCGTGTGAGTGTCTGTGTGTGTGTGTGTGTGTGTGTGTGTGTGTATATGTGTGTCCCAGATGTGTGTTGCATCTGGGAACTGAGATTTCAGAGCTGTAAGACTGTAGGAGTGGCTTTCTGTGACTCAGCTGTACAGTGTTTGTACTAGGCTCTTGCTTTCTTGCTAGACTCTGGAATTTGCTTTGTGTTGGGCCAGAGGAGTCAAGTTCTCAGATGCCAGCCGGAGTTACCTGAGGCTTTCCTGATGACCAGCACCTCTAGGCCAGGTGTGGCATAAATCCAGATTCCTGTCCCAGTCCACCATGCCAGCATCATCCTGGCCTTTTAGTACCATGTCCAGCTCTCGCCTCTGACAGCAGGAAACTTGCTGTAAACACACAGTAAGAAGCAACCTTAGGAGGAAGGGCTTGCTTTGACTTACAACATGAGGCCACAGTCCATCATGGTGAAGAGCATGCTCTAGCTCTGGTGGTAAGACATGAGGAAACTGGTCACCTTCGCTCTATGGTACAGAAGCAGAGAGATGAATGCCGGTCTTAGCTGGCTTTCCCTTGCTTCTTTGTGTTCAATGTAGGACCATAACCCACAGGATGATACTGCCTGTGTTCACTGTGGGCCTTCTTTCTTTCATCTCTCTGGAAACCTTCTTGCAGACATAGCCAGGGTTGTGTCTTCTGGATGATTTGAATCCAGTTGACAATGACTTGACAAGGACTCTTAGCCGTCACACCTGCAGTTGCTAACTTCAATACATTGTCCGATCAGATACCAACTCCACTTCAGGGTCCTCCCTCCCCATGTAACTAGTCTCACCTGCCAATGGCCTCCCCTCTACAACCCCACTGCAGTCTCACCTAGCCCAGTACTATTATCCGGGATGGACTGTAGTAAAGAGACCATTGGTAGGGAGGAGAGGTGGCTAGCGACCTTCAGGGATACCTATCATCAGTGGCTCATGGGCAACTATGGGATTAAAGACGCCGTCTTGGTTGTCCTGAGCCCAACACCAAGCCTTTTTTGCTTCCTCCACAGTCATTGGCTAGATGGGAGCTGTCCTGGAAAGAGCCAAAGCAAGGCAGCTTTGGGCAGTTGAGGCAGACCCTCAAAGAGCCATAGTTGATTCTGTGTGGCTGCAGCACCCTGCCCCCCAGAGTGGGGACAGCCAGACTCTGGAGGAACAGTGTCTTGTCAGGTTACAGACTCTACCCAGTACTACCCTCTCCTTCCTCAATCCCTCCAGTACCATGGAATCTAAACATGTGAAAGAAAGCCATCATTATTTGACTGTGATTTAATTCACATTTCAGTACATTTAGATGGGCTTTTCCTAATTCCGGGAGATGTTAGTAAAACGCTCACTTCATTATATGACAATACAATGGTATATGTATATGGTTGTCATAATGAAGCCCATTACCTTGTGTACTAACTTTCAAAGTTAATGAGACAATAGAAAAGGCTCCTGTTTCCACTGCATCCACCTGAAGTGGGAAGGGAAAGAAATGATTTTCTCCTTGACGACAGGAAGCAGCCCTGCTCTTTCCATGTCTCTCGATGCACTTTGTCACGGTAGGTTTCCGAAACGTATGTGCTTTGTCTTTGAGTTCCCCTTACACAGTTTGCCATCTGACCTGGTTCTCACATTTCTCCTGCTTTTGTGTGTCATGCTATTTTCTTTTTTTATTTCAAAGAGACTTCAAGATTCTCAGTATCAAGGTCTTTCGAGCAGAGCTGTGGGGCCACAAACAGGGAAAAGATAAAGCTTCCAAGGGAAAAATGGACCTGTAAAAATGTATATTCTCTGTTTTCCCCCAACCTGGGGATGCACCATGCTCTCAGAGTGGCTATTCTTGTCATGAAATGCAGCAGCAGTAGGAAGCGAGACCTTCTCCCTGCAAAGCGCAACCCAGCAGCGGTCTCAGGGCACAGAGAGAGCCATCTCTCTGCAGAGGGTCCATGAAGGTTCTAGAGGAAAAAAATCAACACTGATGCAGAGCTATTGGATTTAAAACATCATTTTGTCTACAAAGCATTGATTTGAGTTCTGACCATATAGAAAGGCTACTTCAAAGATCAGAGGGATTGAAGAACAAGGAGGGTAGAGGTCCTAGGACATGAAAGACCAGAGAATAAATGCAAAGCACTTTTTCCTGTTAGAGTTTAATTTTTTTTTGATTTCAAGACTTTGAAAAATTATTTATGAGGGAAAACATACTATAGACTCCAGAAAGACATTAATTTAAAAAAGCAAGATGAAGTCTATTAAGTAGTACTTTTTGCTCTTCATTTCTACCAGCACATTTTTCGTTGTGATTCAGACCAAGGTTTTTAAAGATTTATTTTATTATCTTTGATATGTGTATATGTGGGCGGGGATGGTGGTGATGTGTGCACGTGAGTGCAGGTGCCCACACAGACTGAGGCATTGAAACCCCCCCCCCGAACTGCAGTTATGAGAGGTTGTGAGTTACCTGATGGAACTGGGAACCGAACTTGGGTTCCCTGCAACAGCAGTGCTCACTCTTAACTGCTGAGCCCTCTCTCTGTTCCTGGACCAAGGGCTTTAAACAATGTTTGACCTTCTGAGTTTTAACATGATTGTCTCCTTATCTATTCTTTGAGCATGTACTCTGGGCCCTGTGACCTCATCTGTTTGAGATTTGGGTCCCCAATGAACTACTGATTAAGTATGCATTCAGGAAGGATTAGTTGCACTTCTTTGGAGCTAGCAAATTAAAGCCATGGTAGAAGGGTAGAAGTGACTTCCAAGTCAATTTTATTTATGGAGCCACCTGTCACTTGGCCAGCCTGGGGAGAGATAGAGACGGTTACTCTAATGGCCAGGATATGATGAAGGGCTTTACTGTTCTGTATGGATCCTTTAGTACTTCTAACACACAGAAGCCTGTCTCTGTCACAGCTTGCTGGCAGTAGCTCGGTCAGTTTTGGTTCTGTGGGCACTAAAGCTACTGGTGTTCCCTGTTCTAGGACTTCTCAGGTGTTAGACTGATTTCACATGGCTGCATGACAGGGTTTTGTTTGTTTTGATTTTTCTTATCAAATCTTTTGTGTTTCTCTGCTCATGACTGTGACCTCTTTGCCTGTCACCGTGCTGCACAGGTACCATTTATGAGTAATAGAGATTGTCCCCTGTTTCAGCAACGTGCTGTGCTGACTTGACAAAGATGTCATTTCAATGATCGACTTTGCAGAGTTTTTCAAAGCACATTCACAATCCAGTCTGCACTCCTACTTTTAAAAAAGAAAAAAGAAAGCACATTAGATCTCATTAGCTTCATTCTGAGGCCCACGGCCATTAGATATATCCTGTGCTATACTATGCCACACTAAGCTTAGCTGTGAGACTGTATGTAGCATGGTGAGAACCTGCTACATAGAAATCTTTACTAAGGAGATCTAGTGCTGCCTCCCTGCTCTTTGTGCCCACCGGAGGACAATTCTCAAGCATGTCCCCAGTGAGATTATAAGGAAGTACAAAAAGAAAGTAGAAGCTATATACAGTACACTATGCTATTAGAAAATAGAAATGTCAGTTTGGAAATATACTTGTGCTGGTCTGTTTTTGCGGTTGCTGTCGCTGTGGCAAAATGCCTAAGCTGAGAAAAACAAAGGAGGAAACACTGGTTTGGGCTCAGAGTTTGAGAGGATTCAGTCCAGGGAAGAGCAGCATGGTCAGAAGTGGATGGTAGATGAGAGCTGCTCAGCTCATGGAAACTCTATGAAGCAGAGCCATCAAAGGATTCGGGACGAGATAAACCTTCTGGAGGCACACCCCAGTGACTCATTGTCTTCAACTAGGCCCCACTCCCAAAGTCTCTACCTTCTGTCAGTAATACCATCAACTTATGAGTCTGCTGAGAAATCAATCCATTGCTTAAGAGACACCTTGTGATCCACTCATTTCCCAAAAGCCCTAAAAGCTGGCAGCCACACATCCAACACCTTTAGAGGATAACTCAGATTCATCCCTTATCAACGCTGTGTGTCTCCAACCCTTGGCCTGTTGGCTGTGTGCCCCCTAGGAGAGTTATGAATGAGGCCCCACACAAAATCACAAGCTGGCTTTAAACTTCATGACTCTTTTAAAAGATGTATTTATTTTTGGTTTGTGTATAGGGGTGTTTTGCGTATGTGTACCTCTGTGCTCCATGTGCCCACAATGCCCTGGGAGGCCAGAAGAGAGAGTAAGATCCTCTAGAGCAGGAGTTACAGATAGCTGTGAGCCATCTTGTGGGTGGCTGGGAACCTAATCCCAGTCTTCTGGAAGTAGAGCCAATGCTCTTAACCACTGAGCCATCTCTCTAGACCATCGTGCCGTTTTTAAAATGGAACTTCTGTTAATAACTCCATGTGCCGTTCTCATGTGTGAACTTTGCAGGTGACAACGTCCCGTGTCTGTCACAGTGCCCTAAGGCTAGACGTGCCTCCCAGTCTAATGGAGTAAGCCTGACAATGGACTCACCATTCCTTCTCCATCCTGTATTTTCCAGGTACAGAGGCAAAACGTACAGGGCTGTGGTCAAGATCGTACGGACATCAGACCAAGTATCGAATTTCTGCCGGCGAGTTTGTGCCAAGCTGGAGTGCTGTCCAAATTTATTTAGTCCCGTGCTGATTTCCGAAAACTGCCCAGAGAACTGTTCCATCCACACCAAAACCAAATACAGTGAGTACAAAGGAAGGGAGTGACACCCGGACGCTTGAGCTTTGCTGAGTCACACTGGAGCTTTGCCGGGTCACACATGAGCTTTGCCGGGTCACACTGGAGCTTTGCCGGGTCACACTGGAGCTTTACTGGGTCACACTGGAGCTTTGCTGAGTCACACTGGAGCTTTGCCGGGTCACACTGGAGCTTTGCCGGGTCACACATGAGCTTTGCCGGGTCACACTGGAGCTTTACCGGGTCACACTGGAGCTTTGCCGAGTCACACTGGAGCTTTGCCGGGTCACACTGGAGCTTTGCCGGGTCACACTGGAGCTTTACCGGGTCACACTGGAGCTTTGCCGGGTCACACTGGAGCTTTGTTGTTGTTGTTTGTTTTGTTTTTAACTCTTTGCATAGTTTTTCATAAGAAAAACTAGAGAACTCTTTAAGACATCTGTGCAGGTCCATATATGTTTTTAGCCTGACATAGAAAGGGGTGGAATGGTTCAAACCAGGGTGGTCGTTAGAAGGTTTGGGGAATGGAGAAGTGAGAATTTCAGAGGGACCAGCTGATACCTAAGCCGTGTGGTTAGAAGAAGGGTGTGACCAATTATTAGTAATGCTTAGGAACTCTAATTTGCTTATTGTCCTTACACCCAGGATTTGTAATACTACTTTTTTTAGTTTTTGTTTGTTTATTTGTTTGGTTTTGTTTCTGAGGCATGGTCTCTCATTCTGTAACCCAGGCTGGCCTTAAATGTCACTCAGTAACCCAGGCTGCGTCACACTCTCAGAGCTCCTCCTCCTGCCTGTTTGTGTTGGAATCAAGATATGAGCCACCGTGCTGGCTAATGGCTCTTTCACCCTATAGCAGGAAAGTCTCTCTGGGCAGTTTTCTTACTGTCCTGATCCCGTTGGTTTCTTCTCTGCTTGGAGACTTCCCCAAGGACTCTCTCAGGCATATTGCTGGAGAATTCAAAAACCATATCCCTTCCTTCACAGCTGCTTTGGCTTCCCCACTACTACGCAGGACTCTGAGTTGGCCCCACTTTCCCAGCGTATAGCGCTTGTCACTGCCACCCCCACTGCATTGAGAGACCTCTGCCTTAGATTGACAGCTTCCCTCGGCCCTTCATTTCCTCTGTTCCAGGAACTTTCTCTTCCTCTCTAGTAGGCTTTATCACTGTGGAAGCCTTTGTGTGGGCCATCTCAAGCTCTGAAAACTCCAATCTACAGCTTCTGAGCTTGCTGTTCTCTCCTTAGTTCTCTCTGGGCCTGGGGTAGTGGCAGGAAAGATGGCCTGACCAACCCAAGTTCCAGCCACCTGCTAGCGTGTAAGGACCCACACAGTGTGGTCAGTGCTCTGTGAACCGCAGCCATCTGTGACGTATCAACTGCTTTATTGGTACCAGGGATAGAAGGATGATTGAGATAGGGCTTTGTTCTATACAGAGACACAGACAGACAGACAGACAGACACACACACACACACAAATGTACTTGGCAAATTAACCTTCCACTCCTAGTCCCTCTGATCTGAGGGTTGTTGTTCTCTGTATTATACCCCATGCCTTTCCACCTGCATACTTAGTCCTTGGTGAGATGGCTCATGGCATGAAAGTCAGTCTTCACATGCTAGACAAGCGTCCTGCCACCAAACTGCATCCCCAGGCCTTAGTGTTTTGAGACGCAGTGTCTTAAAGCTTCTTTTCCTTGTTGCTGTGATTGATTAAATCCTGTGGCACAGACAGCCTAAGCAGGAAGGGGTTGATTTTGGCTCCCACTTCCAAGCTGTAGTCCACCAGAGCAAGGGTGTTGCCGTGGCAGGAATTAGATGGTGATCATGATACCTCTGTAATCAGACATCTAAAGCAGGGAGTACAGGCTAGTTCTTAGTCTTCCACTTGCCAGCTCACTCATAGTACAGTCCAGCATCCCAAGCAGGGAATAGCACCGCCCATGGTGGGTGAGGCTTCCCACCTCAGTGAATGAAGTCAAGATAACTCCCTACCTGCAAGGTCACAGGCTCTTCTCAGGTGATTCTAGATTCTGTCAGGTTGACAACCCTAACCATCATATATGATGTCCCTTTGTGATTTAGGCTGGCCTTGAACTTGAAAGAAATTTTTTTTTAAGACAGCTCCTTCTGTAGCGCACTGCACTCTATCCCTGGATGCTCACAACTCCCTACTCATTTCTGCATCACTTATCTTTGGTCGGTGGAAGGGTTGGCTGGGTAGCAACTGCTCCTGAGAGGACTGACTTCACTGAGGACTTCAGTTGATTTGAATGTTGGCTTTGCGAATCTGGTTTCCTACAGTCCTGGGCACTGGGGAAGGGTAAGAGGTAGGCACTGTGACTGGCAAGTGAACTGAGAGAGAATTCTAGAGCTCATTTCACAAAGCTTCAAAAGGCTTGGGCTTAGACCCTTCAGCCTGGATATCACTGTCACTGGAAACTGAACTATGGTGGGAAGGAAAAAACAAAACCAAAACAAAAAAACAGCCATTGGATAGAATTGGGACTATCGAGGGCAGGGATCTCCCAGTGGGCTATGGCTTTATGATGAACCTCTCATTGGTTGTACTCAGTAAGATCGTCTTCCTCCCTATAGCCTATTATTATGGAAAAAGAAAGAAGATCATTAAACCCCCAATCGGAGAAAGCAGCATTGAAAGCGGACATCCAAAACCGTCCAGGAGAAGGAAACGGCGGAAATCTATCTTTGTGCAGAAGAGACGGAGATCTTCTGCTGTGGATTTCCCAGCGGGCTCAGGGGAGGTATGCTGTCTTTAAAGGACTTCCAGCATCAGAGGAGGGGTGTTTAGTGTTGTGTTTTGTTTTGTTTGTCATCTCATGAATTGGAGGGGTGTTTAGTTTTAATTTTAGTTATTATTTGTGCACTAGTGTGTGTGTGTGCACGCACGTGCTGCATGTATGTGTGTGTGAGGGAGGAGGGGAAGAATGAGATTGCAGGCTTATGCTTGCTATGGTGTACCTGTGGAGGTTAGAAAACAGCTTTTGGGAGTCTATTTTCTCCTCTCCCTGTGGGATCCCAGGTCCAAAGGCAGGTTATCAGGTTTCTGCAGCAAACACTTTCGCCTGCCCTGTTTGGTTGTTTTGGGGATGGAAGAGATCAAGCCCAACTATTTGAAGGCTAGGCAAGCACTCTATCATCGAACTACAACCTAACCCTTGCAATTTTGAGACAGAGTGTCCCTGTGTAGCTGGCCTTGAACTCTGTGTGTGTATGTACAAACATGGGAAGATGAGAGGTCAACCTGTCTTCATTCCTCAGGACAAGGTTCACCTGAGATTTTTGTTTTGTTATCTGTGTTGTTTTTGAGGTAGGGTTTCTTACTTTTATCTGGAACTTACCCTTTTTTTTTTTTTTTTTTTTTTTTTTGGCTAAGCAGGTTGGCCCAGGGATCCACCTGCCTCCACCCCCTCCAGGCCCTGGTTTTTCCACATGACTTCTGGGGATCAAACTGAGGTCCTTATGTTTGCATGACAAGCACTTTACCTGTTTAACCATCTCCTCAGTCCTTGTTTTGTTGTTGTTGTTTGTTTGTTTGTTTTGAGAGGTGGTCTCAGTGTGCAGTCTAGGCTGCCCTCAAATTCACAAACCTCATCTTCCTGAGTCCTGGAATAGGAACCTGGAACAAGACACTCTCCCTCAGCCCCTTTATGTACTGAGAACCAGTTGCACATGTTCAGATACTGGTTAGGGAAAGGCTGTGTCAGGAGATTCTTCAAGGCTCTCTTTTGAGGTCTCCAGGGACAAACCTTGCCCAGGCTTTGTTCTGGAAGGAAAGCCAAGTGGCATGAGGGCCTGGCAGTGTGACTTTCAGGGAGAGTCCCTGTCAACCCGCCCCCACTAAGCACATCCCTCCCTCTCAGGAAAGCGAGGAGGAGGATGCAGACGCCCTGGAGGACGACACTGCGAGCGAGGAAACTGGTTCCGAGGTCCGAGAGGACCAGACAGACACCTCCTCAGCAGAGGTGCCCTCTGCCCGGCCCCGGAGGGCTGTGACCCTGCGGAGCAGCTCAGAAGCTGTGAAGCGGCCTCCAGTGGAGCGGGCACGAAGGGTCCGCCCAGTGCCAACTGCTATGCCTGCTGATGAAGGAGACAAGGGCCCTCCTGCTAGGCCGGAGGAGCCAGAGGTAAGCTCAGAGAATGGAGGTCCATGGCTCATCTTTAAGAACATGGAGTAGGGTTCAGGGTGTGGCTCAAGAAAAACTCGAAAGATGTCAGAAATGACTGTAGCTACTCTGTCAAAATTCCCAAGACTGAGAACGAAAGGATGATTTTACCTCTTGGTAGAGAGGGTGAGGAAGCACCAGCAAGATGTTGCTGGGATAGTGGCTTCAATTTCTCGGCAGCTTTAACCCTCCAGACCTTCCAGTCATGCAGATAGAGAGGTTGCCATCTCTACATCGCCCATTTCCACACTCGAATCCTGCATCAGTCTCTCCTCCATGGGACGCCTCTCTAACACCTTAATACATGAAATCAGCATACTTGACCCCCCTAACCATATAGGTGGTTTGTGGACAGCTACAAAGGTCCTTGCCTTAATGAAGGCAAACGGTGTACTGCATGGGTCTGGCTGTACTCCTCAGTATCTATCTGTATTGTAATCGGTGATGCTTCATTAGTAACCAGGCCCTGGGTTTTCTGAACTAGGTGTTTAAGATTGACAGTCACTATGCCATGGGGTGGGGCAGGTGTGCATGTTCATAGGTATGCTTAGAGGTCAGGGGTCAACCTCAGATGTCATTTCTTAGGAGCCATCCCCTCTTCACTCTGTTTCTTCTTTTATTTTATTTTATTTTTTTTTATTTTTTGAAACAGTATTTCATCCCTAGAGCTTAGTAGCTTAGGCTGGTTGGCCAGCAAGTCTCAGAAGCCACCTGTCTCCACTTCCCAGCACCACCACTTTGTCTGTCTGTCTGTTTGTCTGTTTGAATGTGTGATCTGGGTATTGAACTTAGGTCCTTATGCTTCCATGGCAAGCATTTTGCCTATGTCTCCCAGCCCTGTTGTACCTTTTGTTGTTATGGTTTTGACCCTTTGAAGACACCTACGTCATTGCAGGTAGAGAAATCACCAGAGACAGAAACTCCATAGAGACTGAGCTCTGGGACTGTCTGTGTGTCCTAGGAGACCAAAAGAAGTAGGAGATCTGGTCCCACAGCGTGGCTGAGGCGTACAGGTTATTAGAGAGATATAGCTGGCCCTGCAGTGTGCAGTGACAGCCCTCTGCCCTGTGCCCTGCAGGAAACAAAGCAAGAGGAGGAGGAAAGACTGATCCTCGAGAGCAATCCTCTGGAGTGGACGGTCACAGACGTGGTGCGATTCATTAAGCTGACAGACTGCGCGCCGTTGGCCAAGATCTTTCAGGAGCAGGTACAGTGGCTTACTGTGTCGTCAGTTTATTTCCTGGACCCCAGGTCTCGTCTCTCTGTGTCTGTATGTTTGTACGTAAGTGTATGTGTGTTCACGTGCATGCACTTAGATGCACTTGTGTGTGTACATATATGTGCATATGGCTGTGAAGCCCAGAGGACACCACAGGGTGTCATTCCCCAAACGATGCCACGTTTTTGAGACAAGTTCACTCACTGGCCTGGAACTCACTTAGTAGTCTAGGCTGACTGGTCAGGGAGCCTCAGAGATCCACTTGTCTCTGCCCCCCGAGTGCTGGGATTGCAAGCATGTACGAGGATGCCTATTTTTGCAAAAGTGAATTCTGGGAATCAGGTCCTTATACTCACTATGCAGTCGCTGTACTGACTGAGCTGTCTTCCCAGCCCAGAGACCAGATCCTAAAGGAATTACCTATCTTATCTGGTTTCTTCATGACTTACCAGGTAGGAGGAAAGTCTCAGGTGCCCTTCATCTGCATGCACAGTTGATGCCCCTAAGTGGGCTCATCTGTGATGCTGAGCATCCATGGTGCTCATCATGAGAATCTGGTTTTCGGTTCTTAATTGTCTCACATGGATGCGGGTTTTCTGACCGAGACATATGTGGTACTGCCAGGTGAGGAGAGAACCTCTAGGCTCCACCCTCATCCACAGCTCTAGCCCACTCTCTGGTGCCAGCTACTGTCATGCTATTGCTGTGATAAAACACTGACCAAAAGCAACCTGGAGAGGAAGGAGTTTATTTCATCTTACAGCTTAAGGTATTTCATGAAGGGTTGTCGGGGAAGGAGCTCAAGGTGGGAACCAAAGCAGAGACTTGGTGGGACTTGCTTGCTGGTTTGTTTATCATGCCAGCTCAGGGAACTTTCTTATACTACCCAGGGCTCCCTGCTAGTGGGCTGGGTTCTCCTCTGTCAATAATTAATCAAGAATATGTTTCAAATAGTTGCCTTCAGGTCAGCCTGATGGTGACATTTTCTCAACTGAGGCTCACTCTTCCCAAACGACATTAGCTTATGTTAAGTTGACAAAAACAAAACAAAAAAAAAACCCAAAATCTAACCAGTACAGACTTATAGAGTAAATATGTCTTTTAAATATTATGTAAATAATGTTTTCCATATAGCTGATTAAAGGTATGCATGTCTAGTCTGTTTTTAGGTTAACAAGCCAATAATTAGGGAAGATAAATTTTAAACATTAAGCCAGGGGGGAAAAAGGTCTGGTTTTCCAGACACATGGGGAATTTTCTATCTAATATGTTATAAAAAGCAAATTAATGAACATCCTAATCCTCCACCTCCTGCTCCCAAGAGTAGTTCTTGGTATCCAGGTTTCTCCCGCCTTGATATCTCTGAGACAAAGTGATTAATCTCATTCATTCTGGAAACTTCTGCAGACTCCAGAGACAGTCATGTGGTAGGCATGAACAGGAGCCAGAGAGGAGGTCCAGTTCTTGGCTTTCTGGCGTTCACTGCTCTTCTGCTCTTGGTACAGACAGGGAGGCAGACAAGGAGACGCCTAAAGAATGAGGGCAATGACCTGTTCCCTTCATTGCAACAAACAGAAAAGACAGAGGAAATGTCCAATAGTAGCCTAACTGATACAGGGCTTATTGATAAAACTGCATTTCCATCTTAGAAACAAACACAAGGCAATAATAGTTAGTAAACTCATGTCTAGTATTGCCTGGGGCAGCATTTCCCAAATTGGTACTTAGTCATAGTGATGCTGCCAAAAATTGGCAAAAACCAAGCAGAAACCCATTGTATTCAAGTACTTGACAAATTCTATCTATATAGGTTTAATGCTATGTATATGTTGGCCCGTTGTACCTGCTACATGCCTTATAATGTCCAAAACACGACAATGAAGCGTGGCATTCATAAAATCTCATTTTATTTCGGTATAGGCTTCAACATTCCATTTTCATTTTAGAAACATGATTCTGTTGTGAGCAGAATAAAGGACAGGTTTTTTTCACTTTCTAGATTCTAGGTTAGGTGGGAACCCAAGACCATCTGTAGCATGAATGGCTACCAGGCTCCTATGTTGGTGCCTTGTGCAAATTTTCTGTAGGAAGCTGGCTCGTGAGGAGGGATTAGCTAAAACTCCCTTTAAAGTCTTCCTTTATATCCCACGGCTACGCCCAGTTTTCAACAATTTTTATTAGATTACCCAACCAATATCTCAGAATGTTTCAAGGAAAGGAACAATTGGCACATCCCCACTGTAGATTCAGAGTGGGCAAAGGCTTCCTCCACCCACCTCCTCTGCCATCAGCTAAAAGCTTTGTCCTTGATTTAGACGTTAGGTGGGCTTTAATGGATGAGTCTTGTTCCCAATTAATTTTGCATTTCACATTAGGGATTTTCAACTGTTAAAAAAAATAAGCATTGCCTGCTGGGATGTCTAAAGTGTGTGGACACTTGAGTCCTTTCTGGCCCATTAGACTTTTAATGACTTATTTTTACTAATTTGTTCTATCATCATTTTGTGCAAATGATGGTGCTCTGATTGGGTGAGGCCCCCAGCATTTTCTGAGCTGTCAGATGAAGTAGGTGCCTGCAGATTATTCACCGACCTGCACAGGAGATCACAGTGTACAGAATGATAATAGCTGTGTGCGTTCACGCCTAGAGACGTTAGGAATTCAGAGATGGTTCTAATCACCAGGAGCGATTGCAGGCATTACACAGTCCCCATTACCAGCAGATGGACCTTTTATTTCTGAAATGTTGTGGCAGTCTCTTAGTAAAATCTATTCTCTGTAATTTCATGCTGTAAATCTGAACATTATACAGTAAAAGTCCATGCATCTGTAATGTGTTTTTAAACACACAATTCTGAAAAGCATGGTCTATGTGCTAATCCATGGCCAATCAGTCTGCTCACAAGAGAAGCAGACTTCCCAAGTGAGTCGTTTATTTTATAAAATTGACAACTTTAGTTGTCGTCTTCTTCATTTCTATTGGCCCATGTTCTTTTCCATTTTCCTCCCAATTTAAAGGAGAGAAGTTTAGCCTTTTTCAGTCCGTGATCATGTGGGTCTGCTCTCCTGAGCTCCTGTGACAGTGTCATCACGGAGCACCATGGTGAAGCAGAATTGTATGCTTAATGGCAATAGGAAAGAAAACAAAGACAGGGCAAGGTTCCAAGGCAAGCCCTTGGTGACCTATCCAATGCATCCATCATGGTCCTCAGGATCAGGTCAGTGTCCTAGAGCTTATCAGCTTTAACACATTAGCATTTGGGAGGAACCCTTTAGATTGATGCCCTCACAACCCAGAAATATCCATTAAAGAAGTGCCACATCCTGCAGAACTCTGCCAAGTATCAGCTTTCCTTGTCTTGAGTGTAACTTTTGTGTTGGATCTTATTCTTTCAAGATGTTCTGCAATTCTGGTGAGTCGGCTTAATTTTCATGTTGTGTATTTTATCCAAGTCCATCTCCTTAAATTAGTAGTCCATTAATGAACCCATTTAATATAGCAACCGATCTGCCAGCATTTATGACGATACAGGAGAATATTTATAGAAATTCAATCAACTGTGAGTCTGGTGTGTTAACCTGTATAATCTGCGAGGGGAAAAAGAAGCAAACTTCTTCCAAACTGAACCAAAAGTTACTCTGAGCTTCTTGGAACAGGGATTCCCCGCTCACTCTTCTGTGATTTACAGTGTCGTATCTGTGTCCCCTTTGCCCAGCTTTTTCCTGTTTACCCATTTCTCTTTCCCACACCACTATGAGATGCAACAAGCAGTGACTATATGGACTCTAAAGCAGGAGTGAGTTCAAAATAAGGGTTAGCCTCAGGCTAGTCTTTGCACAAAAGTGACAGCCAGATGGTTCAGTTGCCAAATCTAGCTGGTTTTAGCAGGCAGCTGGGGAGTTAGAGGCCTGGTTGTATTCTGAGTAGCATGGTCTTCTCGAAACTATGACACCCGGGTGTCGTATTCTCCATCATTTAGGAAGAATGAGAAATGAATTGAGAACATAGAAGTAGCAATCATGGGCACTCAGGTGACTCAAATATGGACAGACTGCATTTTAAGCAAATAAAAAGGAAGGTGAAGATCGCTAATTAATCAGATCGTTTAGCCTTCACCCTTTCCCGCCACACGTCTTCTTGTCCAGGGGTTTTTGTTCCAGATGTCCAAAGGCTGCTTTTATGGGACTCAAGTAAATCAGCTCCTGGAGAGTTTCAAAGTTTGGCCTCAATCTGCTTCTTTTCCAGGCTGCCAACCTCGACATCCACACCAGGCAGTATGGTCTCTTTCCTACATTCCAACCCATGACTTCAGAGTTAAAACCCCTATAAAATTGGGGCTTCCATCACTGCCGCTGGCTGAGTAGGAGAGGGGAGTGAAATATTCCTTCCCATTTGTTCTCCTTGGAGGAAGTCTAGGACCAGAACTGGAGGGGCATCTGATCTGAAAAGGTCAGAGAATGACATTTCAAGGTCCTTGACATCATTTTAAGTGGGCTCATCCAGTCTGCATGGCGTCTGTTAGATCTGCCATTCTTCTTAATGCTGTGACCCCAGAGTGGCCTTTACCACTGTTTTGCACAGAGAGCTATGGGACCCTGTCCTGGTTCAGAGTGGATGGAAAAAGTATAGTATTTCTTTGAATAATTAAGCCGACTGCCCAGTATCTTCTATGTAATGTCACTGTAGAATCAGTTTCTGACTTGTTTCCTTATCTCATGACTTTTATTTATTTGTCTTTCTCCCCCCACTTCTGTGTGTGTGTGTGTAAGTTTGAGTGCACATGCCCACAGAAACCAGAAGAGAACATCAGATCCCCTGGAACTGAACTTAGAGCTATTTGTGAGTCTTCAGCAAGAGCAGCAAGTGCTTTGAACTATGAGTCATCTCTCCAGCCCCTCCATCCTTTTTTCTTTCTTTTTTTTTTAATAAAGACAGGCTCTCTTAGTAAATCTGGAACTCTGTGATGAGGCTAGATTGACTGGCTAGCACAGCCCAGAAATCTTACCATCTCTTCCTTCCCAGTGCTGAGATTACGGTTACACACAGCTGCACCTAGCTTTCTCAGGGATGCCCTGGATCTGGACTCTGGTCCTCGTGTTTGTATGAACAATTTATTAATGAGCCATCTCCAGACAAGGTTTCCTTTATGGCACTCACAGCCAACAGCTGGAATACATAATTTAAAGAATGTAGACATAGGTGCCAAGCATTTAGTTATATCTCCTCATGGTGTGCTGACAGGACAACTAAGGTTTGATAATTCTATTACCTGCATACCTTAATAGGTTAAAAAGAGCTAAAAAGCAAAACAAGATCAGTGAAGTGTATCAGGCAGGTAGAATCTTCTCATTATTTTTACCTTTTGATTTTAAGCCTCCCTTTATAGAATGTTCTTATTGCTGCAGTTCACACTCAGTTTTAAATTGCTGACTTAATGTGTCGTGGATACACATCTGCTTTAGTAAAGATGTAGAGTGTCCCTAAGCCCAATTTATTCTATAATTCTTTCTTCCTTTTTATTAATTTTGTTGTGACAGTTTCATACCTGCATGTAATATATTGTGATTCCTCTCTCCCCCTCCCACCTACTCTTATCCCCCACCCCTGTCTCTATGAGTGACTCACTCTATGTTTTAGTCCCTATTCAAAAGTCAGTACCTTTGGGTGTGTAGCCACGTCCAGGGTCACCTGTGTGACCATTGGTTTGGAGCTATCCACAGGAGCCTGCTGTGATCATCAGTGAGGGGTAAGGCCACCCTGAGGCTTTCCTCCATCCCTGCCTGACTGTGGAGGGGCCAGTTCTTACACAGACCCAGTGCAGCTATCCACAGCTACTGGGAATTCATGGTTGCAATGGCTGTGCTTTGCCCAGAAGGTAATTTTAGAGTTCTTTTCCCTGTCTTCCATCACAGCATTCCCTGGACCATAGAAAGGATAGTTTAAAATGCTTGTTTGAGAATGAGCACTCATCTGTGCTTATTCTTAGCATCTTCAACAGCCATGAGTCTCTGCATTCACCACTCTTTACCGAAAAGAATGGCTTCTCCTACTAAAGCTGGGAGTAGCATTTGTCTATGGGTAGAAACATACATATTTAAAAGGCAACTCAACAGTGTGTCTATTTAGCCAAACAACAATATTCAGCTCCCAGTTTCCAGCACACATGACTCAGTACTTACATTCTATTAAAATTCTACACACTGGGAGTTCCATTTGTAAGAAAGATGAGAACGCTCACAGATGTCCCATATTGCCCAAAATGTTTTCCCAATATCCACTGTTTCCCCTCCGTAGCCTCACGTTTCAGAACGTCAGCCATTTGTTGGGGGGGGGCAGTCACATGCCTTCATTTTGCCTACATAGGGGAGTGTAGTACATCATAGGTGGGTAAGAACTTCTGGAAAGGATATTTTTCCCAAGTCTAGAGAGGATTGCTAACAGGAGGAGTTGGAACAGGGAAGGAGAGAAGTAGAAATGATGTAAATACAATACGTACACATGAAATTCTCAAAAGAATTAAAATTAAAAAGAGGATGCCGTGTATGTGTTTATAGCCAATCATATACAGAAGAACTCGTCATTCTCTTTCAGTTTAGAGTAACCTCCTTGTACAGATGCTTTGTGAACGTTGACTGGCAGTGATGCTGGAGGAAAATGCCAGTGTCTCGCATGCTCATACGAGCAAGCTGCCGTTCTAACACTTCCCATCTTTAGGTCTCGGGTCCGATTTTTAAGATTTATTCTTCTGAGCTAAAAAGCAAATTGAAGGGTCTCTAATCAATGATATTGGTTAGTGTTAATGAATTAGCCTACAACTAGAGCATCATTCAGCTGTTAGTTCCATGCTGCATCCCAGAGATGAAAGGTTAGCTTCCCTGTAGAATTCAGGCAAGCAGGTTCTTAGGAGAGAGATTGAAGGGTGATCTCTGTTGCATCTGCTCCAGGTCGTCCAGCTTTAAATCCACACTGTGGAGTATATATTCTCCTGCACTTTGCACCAACAGCCTCAGAACTGACTCCCTTTTAAATGTAGGGTTGAGTTCAGTTTGTTACCACTGACTCTTAGCATCACCTCACTCCTCTGATCTCATCAGTCCTCAGTTATTCCTGCTGGAATATGAATCCTGCCTTGGGAAATACAAAGAGCAAGTCACAGTAACACTCAGTGACAGAATCCCATGGCATCTACAAGAGCAAACCAGCTTGCAATAGCAAGCAAGCTGGCAGAGACATAGGCTGACAGAATGGTCTTTGGAGTGAGTTTTTGTGCCCTTCTTCCTATAGAGAATTTAGCCACCACTTGATGGATATCACTATAATACGGCACCTGTTGGGTAGATATAGCAAGATGCAGTGGAATAGGGAGAAAACAGTCCTGAGTGTGAGTACCTCTCATTCTGAGGATCGGGTATGCGTTTTTATGATGGAATTTGCTTCTAGGTATAGGATTCCTTACGCAGTTTTTAGGAACCCAATTTGGTGATGATGCATTTTTTCTGGAAGGTGTCTGTAAGATGTTGGTTCTTGGAAGTTGGATTTTATTTGTTTGTTTGTTGTTGTTGTCTCAGGCCTTGCTATAGAGCTCTGGTGAGCCTGGTATTCATTCTTTTGGGGCTTTAATGTGCCATTTCCTCCTGACGGCTAAGATGTCTATGAGAAATCTGTTGTCATCTTACAATGATTCCCTAATCTGTAACTTGGCACTTTTTTCTTCTTGTTTTAGAATCTGTCTTTCTTGTGTATAGTTTGACTACACTGTGCCCTTTTGTGGTCTTTCGAGCCTCCTGAACCTGAATGTCCATATTTTTCTTAAGATTTCAGTTGTTTATGACTATTATGTCATCAATTAGATTTTCTGTGCCCCCCACTTGTTGAATATTAGTCCATTTAGTGGCCTCTCCTAAGGCTCAGCTGTTTCTTTGCCCTCTTTCCTTCTGTGTCTGACTGTGTTATCTCAAAAGAATTCTCCTCAAGTTGGGAGTTCTACCTGCCTGGCTGCTGAGGCTCCCACCTATATGTGTTGCTGTTTTACTTACTCAGTTCTTTAGCTCCAGGATTTGTTTGTTTGGGTTTTTTTCCTAATCTTCATCATTTGGCTGAATTTGTCATTTTAGTAGGATCTGTTCTCCTAATGTCACTGAATTGTCTGTCCTACTTCCATGGGGCCATTCTTTTGAAATCAGGTATTTTGTTCACTTTAGTGGCCTGTTGTTTGCTATTGGGTTCCTCCAAAGGCATCATGTAGTCTTGACATTTTCATATTTTGTATGTATCCATATTGATATTTATTGTACATCTGGCAGATCCTTTAGTGTCAATAGTTTTGGAGGGTGACTTCTGTAGTAAAACATTTGCTTCCAAAAATGTTTTTTAGGGATGTTTGATTGCCATATGACACTGACTTGGGTTCCATTGGACTATAGCGTGATCTCATGATTTTATTAGCAATAAATAATGGTTTGGGGCATGGTACATGTGGCACTAGTGTTATAAACTGGCCATTTTTATAACTATGTGGCAATAGGAAAATTTAAGTGGCCCAGTTAGATATGACCCATATGTCAGTGTGTGTCTGTCCCTCTCTCTGTATGTGTCTATCTGTCTATACACACATGTGAGTGTGTGCATGTATTTTCCTCTGGAAAATTACACTATACAGTTGACATTTCCATGTTTGGTGTCTTATCACCTGTTCTGTGATATTAGACCTTACAAAGTGGGAAGAAAACTTTTACTTTTTAGTATCCAGTCATTTTATGGTGCTCAGGTTACCACAGAAGACCTTGAAGGAAGAAAATGCTGTCCCAGAACTGGATACTGAGCTTGGGAAGCAGCTTCTGGAACCTCCTACGTGTTCCATTGCTTGTCTCTACCAGCAGAGGCTTAGGAACTTGAGAGGAGCTAAAATAGTCTTAGCAAGAGTGATTTTGTTGGGGCTGGAGAGATGGCTCAGCTCAGTGGCAAAGCTCTGGCTATGCGCGCCGATGACCTGAGTTTGTATCCTCAGAACCTGCATAAAGACCAGAGACAATAGTGTTCATGCGACTGTAATCCCAGAACACTCCTAGGAGCAGCTGAGGGACAGAGACAGAATTCCAGACCAGCTAGCCTGGCAGAGATACCCTGTCTCACACATGGTAGAGGGTGAGGGACCAAGACCCAAGGTTTTCCTCTGACTTCCATCTATATCCATCCCTATACACTCCCCCCTTCTTTTGTGCGTGCGCGCGCGCACACACACACACACATTTTATTAACACACACATTCAGTGGTCTCCATGTTAATTGTTACCTATGATAATATGCTCCCAAATTCAAAGCAGTAAGACCACTTCTTTAACTCACGGACAAAGCTTGACACGACAAACACATCCACCAAGTATATCCTACTTCTCTAACATGGCTTTATCTTCTGGCAGGACATCGATGGCCAGGCACTCTTACTGCTGACTCTCCCGACCGTGCAGGAGTGCATGGAGCTGAAGCTGGGACCTGCTATCAAGTTATGCCATCAGATCGAGAGAGTGAAAGTGGCTTTCTACGCGCAGTATGCCAACTAACTCGGCTTCCTCGGGGTGGTGCCTGATTCTGATGATGCTGTGTTTGTGAAGGTTTCCAGGACTGATACCTTGATTTCCTGGGCTTTGTGAAATGGCACATTCATTAAGGATCTCCAAAAAGCCAGAAGCCCAGGATCTCCTCGATGCACCAGCCTGTTTGGTAGTTCTATGTTTCTGAAGCACACAGAAAGACCACAGCAGCAGTTTTGGGGACTGTAGTGGAAGTTCTGAGATAGAACTTCCCCAACTCTTGACTTGCTTCTTGATCTCTGAGTTTCATTTTTCTCCCATGCAAGCTAGGCAGCTTCCTGTAAGCCAAGTTTCCTTACACTGAGGTCCAGGTTCTTAGAAACCAAGAAGGACCGGGTGCCTCCAAACAGAATCCCTGGCTCGCTGGCAGTTTTGCCTGACTTACTCTCAGGCTCTTTCAGAGCCCCACGTATGCAAACTACTGTGGTCTGGAGCCACCTGCTTCCCATTTGACCTCATTGACAGCTCCTTCTCTAACACAACCGTGGACTCTATTTCGGGATGCTGGTCTAAAACAATGCGCTAAGCTCCGTCCTCTGGCGGAGATGCCTTCTCACCAGGATGGCTGCTTACAGTAGACAGCTGCTGTGTAAGCAGAGCCTAGAACATTGGCAGTGGCAAGCACTCACCATAGTCCCCTATAGCACCATAACTTCAATGTCCCAAGATCACTGTGACCAGTCAGGAGGAGGCCAGTCTAGGGAAATATCAAATTCTGTATTGAAGGAAAAGCTTTCAGAGGGCAAGCCTAGGAAGAGATTTGGGAAAAGGTAATGTGAACTAGATGTATATCCACTTAGAAATGTTAAAGCTGGTCAGTGCAAACAAGCCCTTCTGCACCTCTCTCCTGCTAGTCTGGCTTGCCACAACGAAGCAAGCACGAGGAAGCAGTAAGGCCTAGCCTAATATAGCAGAGCGAATACTGGATCTGAACTCAGTTAGTTTCCATCCTGACTTTGCTAAAGACCAACGGTCTTGTCCTTGGGTAACTCCCCAGCACTCTGGACTCAAACTCCCCTTGAAGGAAAAGTTAGGACACTTAGTGGTGAGGCATTGAGTATGCCCCAGCCTTCTCCTCATTCTTGCTAGAGAGGAGTCCAGGTGGGCCAAAATGTGAAAAAGAATTGGGCCACAGAATTTAACCTTGCACTTTCTGAATTTCACTCTCATTGAGGTTGCTTATGAAATTTCACCATATCATCTATAGAATAATCAGCTATTATAAATTTGGCTGATCTTTTCTATCCAGTACTTCAACTGTGTTTTCTCATGAGTAGTTCAACATGTGTTTGCAAACCCAAAGGGACTGAGGTACATCATGACATGGAAGTCACCTCCCCATCCTTTTAAAAGGAAGGAAACCAAACTTTTACTCTGTTCATGAGTGGATGTTCATTTGGGAAGCTTAACTTCACACCTATATGGATTTTATTGTTTTTCTTTGTGGTTTCCCATGTTTTGTCATAATTCTGTTGATCTTTTCTTTGACTAGAGTCTCAACTGTCCTAGAACATGGTGTGACAGGCTGATAGCTGCTTGTGTTTTGGCAACATTTTAAGGTGTGGTAATCCATCAGGCTTTGAGATCTGTAGTTGCTTATGCTCACTGTCCTCCACATTGAGCAATGGCTGCTGATGGAACCAGAAATCTAATTATTTGTGGTTGAGACTCTTCCTTAAAGCTGGTTTTCCATTGTCGCACTACAGACCACTGGTGAATGTGTATGCCTGGGGACAACCGATGGTTGATTGTGTGCTTTGTGGTGCTGTAAGGACGCCCCACACTGGTGCCTGCATGGTTGGCTCACAGTTGTTGAATTTCTCTCTCCTAAGCTACGTGCTGAACCTTCCTCAGTTGGCCTGCCTTCTCGGCCATATATGCTTTTGGCCATAAATGTTCAGTCTACCGGTTGGAAAGGGTCTCTATTTCAAGATGGTGTGGCATCTCTCCTGTGCTGACTCCTTCTTGGTCCTTCACTGTGGCCTTCTCAAGATGAGCCATTTCTGTTGCATCTGAATCCAGGATGTGGCTGGGGCATTGCTAGACCACCATGCGCTTTGAGAACAAATGTCACTTTCTCATGGCATTTCCAGTAATGACTCTGGGGAGGAGGTGTTGCTTCAGAACATGGAGATTTTTCTAGAGGTCTGCTGAGCCCACAGAAAGAACCAGAAGAACGTTACAGAAAACCCAGTCAGGATATGACCGTCATGGGTCAGAAACCCTTCTTCCTGTGGAACCAGATGTCCCAGCCTGTCCTCATCCTTCAGCCTCACTCTTAGTCTTCCCTTTGGCAAGGAAGAGGTGACAGTAACCACACCTGAAGGGTGCCCAGCTAGGAGCCTCATCATAGTGACTGTCAGTGTTCAGTCAGCCCAGCCCTCCAGTAGACTTGAGAAGTATTTGAGAACAGAAGGGGATGACTTCCTCTTAGAGGTCTCAGGGTCTTCCAGAGCATTGGTCCAGGAGGGTGTGCTCATCAGGTGGATTGCAATTTTGTTATTGGATTGTAAAGAAGGTTTTGTTTCTCTCTAGACTTGCCTCTCCTCTACTTCTGTCTTAAACATGGGGCTGATTCCCAAGGAACAGTTTGCTCTAGATCCCCGTTACTATGGCAGAAAAAGAAATGAATCTTATACACATATTCCACATACCACCACAGCCTGTACACCAAAAATATTCTGCTCTAAATGCCATCAAATGATGCCCTCCCCCCAATCCTTCCTGGATGGTATCATTTCATTATCTCTCTGATTATCTTCTGGGACCAGAGTCCTCTCCTTCATGTCCCCACACCATGGGCATATGATACCATTCTTTGCCTCCTGTAGCCAGCCAAGCAGGCATCCTACAGTCTGTGCCATGCAACTGAGGAATGGAAATGCCACCTCAACTTAAATAATGACAGTCCATCATTTATTTTCACTCTGAAGTTTAGGGAGTTTATTTTAGCCCTTAGCTTCCTGAGTGCATTTGTACTGTATTGTAAAAAAAAAAAAAAAATCCTGTCCACAAAATAAGCATACCCCAATCAAAGCAGAGTGTACCAGCACCACATATCTTTGCTACTCAACAATGGTGTCTTTTACCTGGAGCTTACAGAACTGGTCTGTCACTTTTAAAATTAGATGCCTTTGATCAGAGTCTGACTCACAGACAGTGTTTGAGCTCTATAGCTTTTTGAGTCCCTAGACTTTATTTGATCATATTCAAAAAATCATTTTCTGTGTTTGCTTTGATTTGGTCCTCAATAAATTAAAGTGATCCACACTCTAACACTGCCATGTCTGACCTTTGCTGCCATCTTTACACGGTTCCTTTTGATCAGACTTTTGAAGATAGGTCTCTCCTAATCTATCTCAGAGTTTTGAGTGTTCTCTGAGACAAATACTGGGCTTGTCTTCTATCTTATACCAACACCCCTTCCTAAAAGTTGTTCCTTAGTTTTGGAAGCACTCGGGGGTTTCATACTTATTTTGTATAACACCCATTTATATTTATTTCTGTATATAGAAATAGAACAGAACAGTAGTAGGATCTTTGTTGTGGTTTGACATTGCTGCTTTTGGGTTAGGATAGTGAATATAGGTTCCAGTTCCTCTCTATTCTGTCTTTGGAGAGCTGTGATTGAGTGTGCAATTATTTGGAAGGAGAAAATGTAAATTAAGATTATCTGTAGTGTTTATGGAAAAAGTTTCTGGGGACATCTACTGCTTGTGTCTCTTTGGTGCAATAATTAAATAGCAAGAGAAGCTCAAATGGCAACCATACAATCTAGTGACTCTCTTACTTGCTCATGATTCCTTTCTGTTCACAAATTCTCTGAAAATTACTCTCTTTAACTGGGTTAACTTTTTAAGTTGCTTAATTCTCATAGCTTTTAAAACTAGGGTGGTTTAGAGGTATCCAAAACATGCTATTACAAAACGAAATTATCGTATTTGTGATCCATTTAATTTACTGAAAAATCGTAATTTCTGTCCTGCCTGGTCTCCTTGGGTTTTCGTTTTTTAAAGCCTTTGTGGTTTAAATGATAAATAATGACTCAGTTTTCTGAGCTATAGACTTCCTTGTTCCGTTCTCTTTTGATGGCTAGGACTCAGCACCAGTGAGGATGCGGGTCATATCACAGAACAAAGCCAGAGTAGTGCTTTGGTAAGGACAAAGAGGAACGCTGAAGAAGGAAAAGTCTAGAACAATCTTTTGCTAATAAGTACATTATGATGAAAACTGCTGGGAAGGGTTTTTTTGTTTTTGAATAATAAAAAATGTAAACATCATACCTGTCCTTCAGAATGCAAGCTAACACGACCTGTGTAAGTAGTCACTAGTGGCGGGAGCCCTTTATCATTCATGTTCCACTTGGGAAAGTTCGTGCTGAAATTTGGTTCATATCTTGGTTTGTTTTGGTGCATAAAAGAGAAAAAAATCAGTGTCTTTACTTTTGAAATTTAAAGGACAAAGGGCATGCTCTCTCAGTTTGTTGTAAGATTGTATTCTGTATATATGTTTCCATGTACATAAATGAAAATATATATCAGAGTTATATTTTAATTTTTATTCTAAATGAAAAAACCCTTTTTACTTGAAAACATGGTAAGCCACATTGTTAATAAAGTAAAAATAAATTCTATAGTGGCGTTTGTGTTTATGTGTCAAAGGTTATTAAATATATGTTTGGGGCTTGTCTTTGGATTATTTTCTTCTGAAGTCTTTGTTTCATTTATAGCATCTACCATTATGATGGCCCAGTCACCTCATTGTTATGGTTTCTTACTCAAGCAATGTCTATCTAGTCTAGTTTCATTCTTATTGCTTTGATAAAACACTAACCAAAAGCAACTTAAAGAAAGAAATGACTTGTTTGGCTTACACTCCCAGGTCACAGTTCGTCATTAAGGGAAATCTGGGCAGGAATGAAGGCAGGAACTTGAAGCAGATATTGGTGTTCTGTTGCTCACTAACAGACTCTTGCTTAGCTAGTTCCCATAAAGGACCCAGGACCACCTCCTGAGATCCGGGAAAAGGACTCAGTTGGTAAAGTGCACGTCTTATAATTGTGATGACCCAAGTTACATATTTGGAACCCAGGTGAACATACCTGGAGTCATGGTGTGCACTTGTCATTCCAGCTCTGTGGAGGTGGGGACATGTGGCTTCCAGGGCTCACGGACCAATGACTCTAGCCTGACTGGTGAGCTTCAGTTCAGTGAGAAACCCTGCCTCATAGAAGGTGGACGTCCTGACCATGATGCCAAAGATTATTACCTGACCTTCACACAAGTACATACTTGTGCAGATACACATGAACATGCACACACAGACACAAGAAAGTTGTATTTATTTTTATAACGTTCCTGGCCTTCCCAATTTCAACCATCTTTCATTTCCTAGGATTGCCTGATACTTTGGGAGAAAGATGGCTTTATTTCTATAGGAGCCCCAATTAAATAACAATATTGATACATCTTATGAATTGCTGTCACAAGTAAATCCCAAGTATCCAAGTAAGATGAGAATAACAGCCTGTGGCTGTGATACTGCACACCTGATTTCTCCAGGGAATAGAATCCCCTTCCTTGTCTGTCATGACTGACACCACCCAGGGAGGGTGAGAAGGTAAAAGAGGGTTAGAGCCCTGGGTGATGGAGCTGGAGAAAGGAGCCATTTCTCCTTCCATCCAGCATCTCCTTCCAAAATCTGCATATAGAAAATTTTGTTCCATTTTAATTATGGATGCTTTTAAAAAATTGATTGATAGCACAGGTTCGTACTTTGCAGTCCAAACTGCCTTCATACTTGAAATCCTCCTGCCTCAGCTTTCTGCATAGGTATGTGCTACCATGCCTGGCTCACATGAGGTAGTTTTGTTTGCTTGTTTATGACTTATTTAAATACAAAGCTTTAACAACAAAGGCAGAGGCTTTACCACACAATAAGAAATACCATTTGTTTTCCCCCAGCAGCAAAGGATTGTGCAGCTGAATACACACAGCCATCATATTTCTACTTATACTTGAATTCCTTGAAAACAGAAGTTTAAATACTGACTATATGAAAAGTAAAGTCTGAACACTTTCAAATCTCTAAATTAAATAAATTAAAGCAAAAAAAAATCCCATGTTGTCATGAGAACCCTATTTTTACTTTTTTCTTCTACTTAGCCAGACTGTGTAGAACTTTCAGTTCACTAGAAGTTATTTCTCCTTTGTTCTGAGGTTTGTGGCACAACTGTTTTAAGTCTAAGAAAGCACAATGCTTACTAGGGATTCAAAGAATGTATTTTTTAAATGTTAATTGTGTGAACATGACCTTGGGTGATTCCATGTGGTGACCAGAAAGGTGAAAATACTACCTGAGCTACAATCATTTTCAGAATCAAATCTTTTCTTGAAGACATGTTTATGACATTGGCTCAAGCATGGGTCACAGCAGATCTCTGCTGAATATAGTTCGGTTATATCAAAGTTTTGGTTAGTGTCGTTTGTAGATGATATGTCCATATGATATATCATGGTAATAAATCAAAGGAAGGTTTGCGTTGTCACTCTAGTGACAGCTCAACACACAATGACCACCACTGCCGTGCTTCCTCACTTAACCTCAAGATTTGTTCTGTGTTTAAACTGGCTTCTTTGCTGTGAAGTTTTGGAATAATAGATATAATATAGTGATATATATGTTATATAAGCATATACAGAAATATAAAACGTATGTATACAATTAAGTTTCTATAGGTATATATGTAATTACATATCACAGGTGTGTGTATATATGTATGTTTGTGGTGCGTGGGTGCATATATGAGGTGTGGTGGTATGCTGAGAGAGAACTCAAGACAAAGACATAATGTTGAGTCGGGGAAAGCATCCAGATATTGCACGTTTCACTGGTTTCAAATATTTATTCTATCACTTTCCAGTTATATAACACAAAACTTCAGTTTTCTATGAAAGGTAAAGAATTATTATACACTTTTACATGGATAATAGAATTAGACATGAGATAAATTGCGGTGTTATTCTTAGCACAGAGTAGGTACCTCAGATTCCCACCTCTATGGATCATCAGTTCCTGGGTCTTTGACCATTTACCTACTGCAATATCCTGGCCACCTTTGGCATGGCTGCATTCATACTCTTCTATTACTCACTAGATAGGAAGACATAAACAAAATAGAAATGCCACAGTTTCTTGGCAGTATTGATGCTGAAGTCAGAAGCCAGGAATAGTTGGTATAGTAGAGATGCCATGCAGTTAGGACTGGAGCAACTCCAGCCTCCTTTTAACAATACAGTTCAGAGACGTCTGGATTTGCCACAATGTGATGGCATCCTGCCAGTTGGAACTGGTTTATAAGCATATCAGCAAACTGCATCAAGTCGGAGGTAGTAGGTGGCCCCCATCAATATTTAGAGACATGTTACACAGCTAAAGATTTTAGAAGTCCAGTGGATTGTTCCAAAAGTTCCCCTCCAAAGGACAAGTTGTGGTTTCTACATTGTGCTCATATCTAAGGCATAACACATGGCTGGCTTCAAACAATGTATCCAAGGATAACCTTAAATTTCTGACCCATCTACCTCCATCCATGGAGAGCCCGGATTATGATGTGCCATCATACCCAAATGATGAGTTTTACTTACTATCCTGAAAGTTGATTCCTAACATTCATTGTCTTCTGTTACATGGTGATTGGTGAATATCTTGAAACCTTGGACTTCTCAGCAGAAGTGAGTTGAATATCAGAGTTCTGCTATATCCCAAGTACAGAGATTGGTCATAGTGTGGGTTATTCATAAATTTCTTCGTGTTTACTCAGCACCAGCTTATGTTTTTTGGACAGATACAGATACTCCCAACACACCCAAGTCTCCTAGCCTCACACAAGGTCATTGTCAGTTCCATAGTAACAAGGACAAACCACGCTGGCATTTGGAGCCCTCGTGCCTGAGAGATCAAAGATTCAGTTCTATAGACGTAAGGGGGTGGTTCAGGTGACAGAACTTGGAAATGTTTAAGAAATAACCCCATAGCTTTCATTGATGACATGAAGGCTGTATTAACAAATCCCTCCTCAAGGACAGTCATCTCCAGTATGGCTGCTCTGCCCATTTTGTCCAGAAACAACTCGCAAACTCCCGCCTTCTGTTAGACTCATGCCCAAACCTACAATGCGCCATTTTCGTTCAGTTTCTAACTTTCTGTGCCTAACTTTTCAGCTTGAAATTGCTTCCTCTCCTCAGCTTAGAAACTTTTCTTTGGCGTCTCTTTTCCAGGAAATTCAAACAAAATGTAGGCATTTAAAAGCAGCTATTATCATAGTCATGCAATATGAAAACAATAAAGAAATATTCCGGCCATAATGCAGCCGACCTGGGAGCTCAACAGCTTTCTGTAATTGGGACACTCAGAATACAAGTCCTTTCGAAATTAAGACTAGGGTTAAAGGTGAGAAATTTTAAAGTGCTCTTTCCGATTATTAAAGTAGTATGTTTATATTATAGAATATTTGGAAGGCACAGGTGTTATTAAATTGCTCATTATCTCATTATGTTCAATTATAATTTCATCATATTTACATTTATATTTAGAACATAATACTGAAATTAAACCATGTATACCATTCGAAAGATTTTCACCGGTATTCTGCAATCATCCTCCACGAGGTGGCATTAATATTCTTAAATATTAGCACTTTTGTTTTTAATGTACTTTATTTTTGTCAATTAGTTTCACTCTCATGGGAATGTACAATGCATCTTAATGACTCCATCCTCCCACTGTCTCCTCTTCCTCCCACCCCTGCCAAACTCCCTCCTCCCTAACACCCCCTTTCCTAGACTTGTGAGTTTTAGTTTCGGTTTTAAGTTTATTTTGTGACCCATTTACTTTAGCTAGGGTCATTTGGGTGACACTGGATAGCACTTCTATTTTAAATGCTTAAGGAAGTCTATGAATAATCCAACATGATATGTCAAATGTCCAGGTGTTGTACCTGGCTTCTAAAGACATTGACATTTTGCTGTGTTCGCTTCACATTCATATATTTTTATCTCATAGTCAAACTCCCTATATCTCCCTCATTCTATCTCTCTTCCCTGCATTTC
>PVIU01007660.1:5116-90108 GCA_004026605.1 Ondatra zibethicus | reverse complement strand
AGTTGGCAGATGGAGAACCCATCAACAATGACACCAGGACCTATTTCTTCTGCATGTATTATCTTTTTGAGAACCGAGTCTTTTTGAATGCACTCCTTCCTAGGCCGGGAGGGATGGGGGTGGGCCTTGGACTTCCAACAGGGCAGGGCACCATGCCCTCTTTCAAGGAAGAAGGGGGAGGGAGGAGGGGTAGGGGGGTTGTGGGAGGGGACCGGGAGAAGGGGAAGAAAGGTAAAAATTTTATTTCTTTAATTATGTTCTTGAATGGAAAAAATAAAACAAAACAATGTATGGAAAAAAAAAGAAGTCAGAAAAAAAAAGATTAGTTACAGCCAAGCATGGTAGTACATACCTGTAATCCCAGTATTTAGGAGACTGAGCCAGGAGTATTGCTGTGGGTTTGAGGTCAGCCTGGGATATAGTGCGGATACTAGGTCAACCAGGGATACATAGCAAGACTGACTGAAAAGTAAATAAGTCATTAAGACAAAACACAGAATATTTAGGCTACATATCACCCCCTGCATGTAAAATTGTTAACAAATCCAACCCTTTAGGTTGAAAATCAACAACCTTTATTGGCCCTGTAGAAAGTTGATTGGTGTACACTAGTTTTGTTCAAAGTGAGCATACAGTTGTATGTATGGGATGGAAAGTTATGAATAATGTGCGTGAGTGTGTGTGTGTGTGTGTGTGTGTGTGTGTGTGTGTGTGTGTGTGTGAGGTCCAGAGGTCAACGCTAGGTATCTTTCCTCTGGTATCATCCATCTTGCTTTTGGAGATAGGGTTTCTCATTGGCAAAGAGCTTGTGAGTAAGCTGCACTAGCTGGTCAGCAAGCCCCAGAGATCTGCCTGTCTCTCTTCCCACATCTGACTTTATGTGAATTCTGAGGCTCAAACTCAGACCTTCATGCTATCTCCCCAGCCACCCCAATTATCTTTTGATAACTTTTATTCCCTTTCAAAGCTACAAGTTTTTGTTTCTTTTAATTACATTTATTTAAATGCAGTGCTATCTCTTTAAGTATGAGTAAATAATTGGGCTAGGTGCTGGTGGTGCATGACTTTATTCCCAGCTCTTGGGAGGCAGAAGCAGAATGATGACTGCAAGTTCAAAGCCAGGCTTGTCTACGCAGGGTGTTCCAGGCTAGCCAGAGCTACACAATGATCCTGCCACAAAGCAGACAAACCCAAACAAACAAAAGCAACGAAGAATTAGCTAAGAATTGTCTTCATAAAAGTCAACCACGAAGCAGAAAACTAACAAAAATCCAATCTAAATTAAATACTCTTAAATTTTTGATATTAAAAAAATCTTAGGGCTGGAGAGATGGCTCAGTGGTTAAGAGCATTGCCTGCTCTTCCAAAGGTCCTGAGTTCAATTCCCAGCAACCACATGGTGGCTCACAGCCATCTGTAATGAGGTCTGGTGCCCTCTTCTGGCCTGCAGACACACACACAGACAGAATATTGTATACATAATAAATAAATATTTAAAAAAATCTTAAAAGGCTAGAGAGCTGGCTTAGCAGCAAGTGTTGCTTGCTACTCGCTACTCTTTCAGAGGGTTTGGTTCTCAGCACCCACATCATGTAGCTCACGATTGCAGTATCATCTCAGATCTCTAAGGACACACGTGTGCACACACACATACATCATGCACCATACATGCACATAAAAATAAATTGTGGGTCTAGAGAGATGGCCCAGCAGTTAAAAATGTTTGCTGCCCTTGGAAAAGACCTGAATTCAGTTCTTGCACTCATATTGGGTGGTTCTGGCTGCTCTTCCAGATGACCCAGGTTCAATTCTGGACATATCCATAGCAGCTCATAATGGTCTATAAAACCAGTCCCAATATCCTCTGCTGGCCTGCTCTGCCCTTTAATTTTTTTTTTAATTTGAAATTACCAAGCTAAGAGTAGAAATGAACAACAACAACAAAAATAAATAAATAAAGGAAGGGTCAGGTGGGAAGAAATGCATGCGATTTGAACTCAGGAAAGAAACTAGCAAATGGCTACCTCAGAAATGAGTAAACTACCAGCCATTCACAGAAGAGATTCTAATGAAATTGAAGAAAGAATGTTGAATAGAGTGGGAAATAGAGAAGAAACTAGAAGCAGAAAAGTAAAAAAGGGTAAGAGGAAAATGGGGTGGAAGCAGGAACTGCGCAAAATCACCAATCTGTGTATAATTGAAGTCCCTGAAGAGAAATAGCAGGGGAGAGCTCATTTCCAAAGACTAATTCAAGAAAACTTTCTAGAAATAAGAGAATTACAACTTAAACGGGCCTTTCAGGAACTTGGAGAACTGACCTATATCAATTAACTGCAAGACATATTTTGATAAAAATTTACATTTCTTCATTTTATTATGCTTATTCGCTTTATTGATTATTATTGGGGGGGCAACTTTAGGGAGTGGCTTCTCTGCTTCCACCCCATGAGGTCCTGGGATCTAACTCAAGTTGTCGGGCTTGCATGGCAAGTTCATTTACGTCCCAAAATTTAGCCTTTAAGGACAAACTTCTGGCAAGGGGCAAGAGGGTGTGGCTTGGTGGCAGACGATCTCTTTAGCATGGGTGAGGCCCTAGCACATACACACAAATCCAGACAAAAGGTCACGTTATAGATTGGAAGAGTGGAAAAAGGCAAGTCAAGAATTCTCTAACTAGCCTGGCTGTTGTGTACATAATAAAACAATTCCAACTGGCCAGGCAGTAGTGGCGCACGCCTTTAATCCCAGCACATTGGAGGCAGAGGCAGGCAGATCTCTGTGAGTTTGAGGTCAGCCTGGTCTACAAGAGCTAGTTCCAGGGCAGGCTCCAAAGCTACAGAGAAACCCTGTCTCGAAAAAACAAAAACAAACAAACAAACAACAACAAAAAAATAAAAACAATTCCAACTGAAATTTCTTTTTGAGATGTATTTATTTTTATTTTTTATATATGAGTGTTTTGCCTAAATGTATGTCTGTGTACCATATGCAGTGCCCACAGAGGCCAGAAGAGGGCGTGGGATTTCCCCCTTGAAACTGAAGTTACAGGTAATTGGGAGCTGCCATGTGGATGCTAGGAATTAAATGGGTCCCTCTGCAAGAGCAGCAAGTGATCTAAACCACTGAGCCACCACCTCTCCAGCTCCATCCAAAACAGTCTTCAAATGAAGACACCAGATGGGACTGGGAATAGGGCTCAGAGGCAGAGTACTTCCTCAGTATATTCAAGACCCCAGGTTTGAGCCACAAGACTGCAAATAAATCAATAAATTGTAATCCTTCTGCATAGGAAAAAAAATCTCTAAAAATCAGGATTCTACATCCCCACACCATTTCTTTGAAGGATTGCTTGCATGGATTATTAAGACAAAGAAGCATGCTAGAAACTCAAGGAACATTTCTGTATCACAGGTTTAAAGAAGAATTCTTGAAAAGAACAATTGCCTTTGAGTTAAGGTTTTATCCTACTTCAGAATGACTTTATCTTGGTGAATTAAGTCACAGTGACCCTATACCCAAATAAAGGTTACACTGGGGTAACCTCAACATACCTTTTTGAGGTACATGAAACCCCCAAATGCATGAATATATGTCCATTATCTCCCGGATGTTTTTATGTGGAAGACTCTAAAACATTGAACTATAAAAACAGTTGAATGCTGTAAACAGAAGTTCAAGGGCCATTCTTGCATTAGTTAATGTGGTAAACCCCAGAGGGGGCACCAAAATGTGTTAATGTCGCATTAAGGAATTTTTAAAAGCAACTTCCTCTTGATGTGCTTAAAGCAAGAGTGAGCCCAAATTTGTATTTTCTACCTCTCCTTGTGTCATCTGTCTGTAGTTGGTGGTTACTGGCCTGTCTATAGTCTGTCTGGTCTGTATGTCTGGTCTGTCTGTGTGTTGTGCCTTTGTGTTGTTGAGCTTGCGTTTATCTTTAACAAAGGGTTGTGCTCTGTATTTAATGAATAACACGGAAACCATGGTCTGGGAAAGGGATGAGGGCTTCTGTACAGAAATCTTTTAACAGTTTCACAATGGAAGACATCACTTTACTGACCCCACCTAATCCAGAATAACAGGCAAAACCACATAGATGTAACAACCTATATCCATATGTTGCTTTCAAAATTTACTGTGGGTATTTGTTTTGTTGAAGGTTGCTTTCAGCAGACAACGACTACAACACACAAGCACATGCAGAGCTAGTATTCTGGGTCAGGGGCATGGAAGAATACATAATTTAAGATGAAAGATATGTACTCAGCTTAAGCTATAAAAGCTGATTGCATGGGAAGTCCAAGACATAGTCAGGTTGCTTGGTCACATTGTTCTTAGGTTACACATAAACAGACTGAATACACAGCAGGACAGCAGGTTAAGGGCATAGTCCTAAATGATCTCGAGGCATATTTTTTTAAAAATATTTATTTATTTATTATGTATACAATAGTCTGTCTACATGTATGCCTGCAGGCCAGAAGAGGGCACAGATCTCATTACAGATGGTTATGAGCCACCATGTAGTTGCTGGGAATTGAACTCAGGACCTCTGGAAGAGCAGGCAGTGCTCTTAACTCCTGAGCCATCTCTCCAGCCCCTCGAGGCATATTACTAACTTAGCTGCCAGGTCTGGAAAAAGTTCAGTCTCTGAAGGCAAGAGGTTTGTCCAGAAAAAACATCGCCACACATTCTAGTGAGAGCCTGGAAGGCAGTATGAATCCTTTAACAGCAACCGGGCTAGAGGCCATTCCTGTGATATTTTGGCAAATAACCTGGCTGCCTTCTGCCCTTAAATTAAGAACTTGCCTGAAGCTAATGGACTAATTTCTTTGGTGGAGGAAATTTCAAGACACCATAACATTGAACCTGTGGTGTGGTTGTTATTGATAACACTTATGTTCATCTACAATGAAAAAGAACAAGTGGGACAGAAAGAAATACAAAATTGAAAATTTTTCTGCACCCCAAGAAGCCTCTCCGCCAACACAGCAATCCAAATCAGACCAAATCAAACCGAATTAGAAAAAGCCCAGGTTTAAGAGTAAAACGCTCCCAGATGATTTTCTGGGCCCCCAGAGAGGAGACAGGGAAGAGAGACTGAAAAACCACGTGTCTCTTTTCTGGGGGGCAGTTTAAATACCCTGTGGGAGTGGTCTTGAGCATCTGTGGGGGAGGAACCATATTTGGTGGGCTTTCTGAAATGAGGCAGGGTTTGGGGGGCAGAGAGAGGGGAAGGGGATTGAGGTGGCACTTCCGTCAGAACATCCCAGACCCTTTGGGTATATGGATGCCAGGGGCTGGGGTGGAGCTTCCACCAGAACAGAAATGTATAACTTGGAGAGAAAAAGAACACTAGGAAGCTTCATGTTAGAAGCAGAGCAAGTGCTGGAAGAGAAGCTCTAAATAGCAAGGAGATGAGCACAGTTAAAGGGAGGCCTCCAGCTCCGCACTGGAAAGGGGGTAGGATGCTAATGTGACTCAAAGAGGTCAGGGTCTATCCTAAGCTGGCAGTCAAACTTGGTGCTTACTTCAGAGTCACTAAGAATGCAAGAGTGAAGGGGCCATGTATTCTCCCTTCCTGGTTTCAGAGGGTCACTGAGGCCATGGGTAGGGCAGGCCCTGAGAGACCATTGCATAAAGCTGTGAAAGTGAAATCTGGGCTATAGTGGAGACCCCAAGATGCTAGCAATGCTGGAGCTGTGAGACAGCTGCCAAGGAGCATTGCATAGAGGAAATGTGTTGGGGCATCTGCTTGTTCATTCCCGGCCTCCCTGACGCAAAATAACCACACAGAAACTATATTATCTAAATCACTGCTTGGCCGTCACTTAAGCGTATTGCTAGCTAGCTCTTATATCTTTGGTTAACCCATTTCTATTAATCTGTGTATCGCCACGTGGCCAAGCAAGGTTCCAGCATGTCTGTCTGCGGTAGTGGCTCCATGGCTTCTCCTGACTCCACCTACTCTCTCTCTATATCTTTTCCAGCCTGGCTGTATTCTCTTAAGCCATTGGCCAAAAGCAGTTTCTTTATTCATTAACCAATAAAAGCAACACATATACAGGACTTCCCACATCAGAAATGGAACCAGTCCAATAGAGATGCTGTACGCAGCAAAGCTGGAGGGATGAAGCCTTCTAAGCCCTTTGCTACTTGACATGGGGCTACAGCATTTGCTGTTTACAGGATTTGGTGTTCGCCCTGCAGGGTTCCAATCTTACTTTGGTCCAATACTTCCTCATGATGCCCTCCCTCCATTCCTCTCCTTTGGAATGGTAATGTATATTCCCCACCATTTATGTTGGAAATATGTAATTTGCTACAGGTAAGAGATTGCTTTGAGTTCCATAAGAGACTTTGGACCTTCAAAAAATATTGAGACTGTGAAAGAGGATGGGGACTTTTTTTTTTGAGACAGGGTTTCTCTGTGGCTTTGGAGCCTGTCCTGGAACTAGCTCTGTAGACCACAGAGATCCACCTGCCTCTGCCTCCCACGTGCTGGGATTAAAGAAGGATGGGGACTTTTGAAGTTGCATTTTGCATCATTATGTAGCAAGCCTATGTGGGCCAAGGAGTGGAAAGTTGTGGTTTGGATAAGAAAGATACTTCGGCTGGGCGGTGTTGGCGCACACCTTTAATCCCAGCACTCGGGAGGCAGAGGCAGGCAGATCTCTGTGAGTTCAAGACCAGCCTGGTCTACAGAGCTAGTTCCAGGACAGGCTCCAAATTGAGGATGTGATGTCTTGTTTCTTGCTCTGGATGCCAAGCCTGGCTGCTGCCATGCCTCCCCCATGATGGTCTCTTTTTATATTACTGACCCCATGATGGACTCTCATCCATTTGGAACTGCAAACCAAAATAAACTTCTCCTTTATTTATTTATTTATTTATTTATTTATTTATTTATTTATTTATTTATTTATTTATTTATTTTTGGTTTTGGTTTTTTTAAAAAATATTTATTTATTATGTATACAATATTTTGTCTGTGTGTATGTCTGCAGGCCAGAAGAGGGCACCAGACCCCATTAAAGATGGTTGTGAGCCACCATGTGGTTGCTGGGAATTAAACTCAGGACCTTTGGAAGAGCAGGCAATGCTCTTAACCTCTGAGCCATCTCTCCAGCCCCAGTTTTGGTTTTTTGAGACAGAGTTTCTCTGTGTAACAGTCCTGGCTGTTCTGGAACTCACTTTGTAGACCAAGCTGGCCTTGAACTCACAGAGGTCCGCCTGCCTCTGCCTCCCAAGTGCTGAGATTAAAGGCGTGTGCCACTACCACCCAGCAAACTTTTCCTTCTATAAGTCACTTTCGGTCACTATGTTTTATCATAGCATCAGAAAAGAAACTAATACAGAGTTTGAGGCCATTTTGAGCTAGATACGACTCTTGTCTCTGTGATGGTTAAATGAGAATGGCCCCCATAGGCTTAATTTCTAGTTGATAAACTGACAGGGTTAGGAAGTGTGGGGTAGGTGTATCCTTGTTGGAGGCAGAGTGTCACTAGGAGTGGGTTCTGAGGTTTCAAAAGTCATGGCAGATCCAGTCTCTCTCTCTCTCTCTCTCTCTCTCTCTCTCTCTCTCTCTCTCTCTCTCACTCTCAGTGCAAGACAATTGTCTATATTCTGTCAATTATGTTTTAAATAAATGCTGATTGGCCAGTAGCCAGGCAGGAAGCAGAGGCGGGTCAATGAGAACAGGAGAATTCTGAGAAGAGGGAAGCTCCCTCTGCAGTTCTGTCCAGACACAGAAGAAGCAAGATGTGACCACACCGCTGAAAAAGGTACTGAGCCATGTGACTAACACAGATAAGAATAATGGGCTAATGTAAGTTATAAGAGTTAAGAAGCCTGAGCTAATGGGCCAATCAGTTTATAACTAATGTAGACCTCTCTGTGATTTCTTTGGGACTTAACGACTGCGGGAACTGGGCAGGACAGAAACCTCAGACAATGCTCTCTCTCTCTCTCTCTCTCTCTCTCTGCCTGCTGCCTCTGGATTGGGGCGTAAAGCTCCTAGCTACTGCTCCAGCACCATGCCTGTCTACTCCCCACCATGAAGGTGATGGACTAAACCTCTGAAACTATAAGCAAGACTCCCAATTAAATGCTTCCTTTTATAAGCGTTGCCTTGGTTATGATGTCTCTTCATAGAATAGAACAGTAACTGAGACAGAAGTTGACACCAGGGACCAGGGTATTGCTGTGACAGGCCTGACCATGTTGTTTGTTGGAGGAATATGGTAGACTTCGGGACTATGGACCAGAAAAGTGGCTGAACATTTTAAGTGGGGCTTAATGGGCCATCCTAGTAGGAACATGGAAAATAGAGCAGGAAGCCAGTGAGGGTGATGTGGAATATGGGAGCTCAGCTCAAAAAGTTTCAGAGAAGGAAAATATTAAGTCGTGTAGAGACCATGCAAAGTCTGCCTGAGGCTAAATTGAAGAGTTTTGGACTAATGGCATTGGCAGAGGAGATTTTAAGACAGCCTAGTATCAACTCTGGCTGTAATAATAACTTTTATGCAGATCTGTAATGAAAAGGAGCAGTTGGGACAAAAAGAAATACAAAATGTATACATACATACAGAAAAAGAACACCAGGAAATGTAATGTTGGAGTCAAGTCTTGTGCTCAAGGATTTTGAAAAAAAAAAAAAAGGCCTGATTCTAACTGGAATAAAGGAAATGATGCTTTCAGGACAAGATCCTGCCTAACATGTAGTGCTCTGGGCACACAGGATACTTGCACAATAGTTTGGATGGGACCACACAACCTGAATGTAATGTCGAGGAAACATCAGACAAAACCCAACCAAGGAACACTCTGTGAAGTGCCTGTGTTCTTGAAAAACAAAGCAAGGCCCAGCAACTCTTCTAGATTCAGGGGGCTATTAAAGATTCTGCCTGCCACATGACCAGCCTGTATACTGAAGAAACACATGTCATAACGGACATTGCTGGGCTGCTCACAATGCTAAAGACTGCATCCATATTAAACTTCCAAAACTGGATGATGATCATAGCAGACATGATCTTTGTCTAAGGAAACAGGCACTGAAGTATTAAGAAGTAAAGCAGAAACGTGTTTGCTACTTCTACTCGAAGGCTCAGAGAGAATAACAAAATAGATGTTGAATACATACACATATGTGTATATGCACACATTGATAAACACATTTATAGTTACATGTGTTCACATACATAAATCATGAAAGGAATGAAACAAATTGCTTAAATGAGTTGTCATGGTTTGTTCTAGACTGGCTTGGGTAAGCTAGAAATGATATTTCTCAGAGTCTTCATCCTGTATGGAGATTACCGTGAAAGACCTGTAATACTAGGAAAAAGTAGTGCTAACAAACTTGGGAGCACATGCTGTGCCCCAGGAAGCCAAGTTTGACCACCCATCTTTAATAAGCCAATTACAGTTACAGTCTGTACCCTAAGAAGCCAGGTCTGGCCACCTATCCTTAAAAAGCCAATCAAAACAGTCAAACTAATGGGAAAAAAACAGAAAAGGGAAATTTATTCAATGTGGCTATGTTGTGAAGAGAACCAAGCGATCTGCTGGCCTGCTCAAGTCCAGTTTGGGGATCTCAAATTGAGAATAAAAATTAAATAGAGCCAGGTAGTGGTGGTGCTCACCTTTAATCCCAGCACTCGGGAGGCAGAGGCAGGTGGATCTCCGTGAGTTCAAGGCTAGCCTGGTCTACACAGTGAGTTCCAGGACTGGCTCCATAGCTACAGAGAAACCCTATCTTGAAAAAAAACAATAAAAAAGTTAACTGGGAGGTGATAGCACACGCTTTTAATCCCAGCACTCAGGAGGCAAAAAAGAGGCAGATCTCTGTGAGTTTGAGGTAACCCTGGTCCGGTCAACAGACAGGGTTCCAGGACAGGCTCCAAAGCTACACAATGAAACCCTGTGTCTTGAAAAAAACAAACAAACAGAGAGCCAGGAATTTTTTTCCTTTGGTTTTTCAAGACAGGGTTTCTCTGTGGCTTTGAAGCCTGTCCTGGAACTCACTGTGTAGACCAGGCTAGCCTCGAACTCACAGAGATCTGCCTGCCTCTGCCTCCCGAGTGCTGGGATTAAAGGCGTGCGCCACCACTATCTGACTGAGAGCCAGGATTTAAATACTGGGCTAGGAATATACATACTAAACCAGTAACAGTCAAGATACAGTCCCAACCACTGAGCCATCATGTCTCTCTGGAAGGCAGTAAATCTTTTTGCCAGGGAGACAAGTCTCCTCTTTGGCTGGCCCTGACTTTTCTTCTCTGATTGTGAGACCCCTGGGGAAATTTCTTGGGTTCCATGTTTTATTAGTCTGATAGCTAAAGTGTCTCTTTAGAATACATTTAGTTCTGTCATGTCAGTTTCAGTAGCCATAGTTAAAGGCAACAGAAGATTCGAGTAGGAGGGGAGGACAGGCTCCTGCTTGTCCACATTCTCTACCCCATGTCCGGCTCTTCTTCCTGACTGTGACTCTTTCTAGTCAGGGTGCCCTAGTCTCCCATGCCCCCTGTGGTGGTTTGGATAAGAATGGCTCCCATAGGCTCCCATATTTAAATGCTTAGTCATCAGGGAGTAGCACTATTTGAGAAGGATTAGGAGGTGTGGCCATGTTGAATGAATGAAGTGTGTCACTGAGGGTGGGCTTTGAGGTTTCAAAAGTCCATGGCAGGTTCAGTCTTTCTCTTGGCCTATGGATCAGGGTGTTGTAGTGATATTTCACTTGTACTTTAATAAATAAATCTTGCCTGAAGTTCAGAGAGTAAAACCGCTGTACTGATCAAGATCACAGACCTGGCAGTGGTGACAAACACCTTTAATCCCAGTACTCACACTAGTTTGCCATAGAAACTGGGTGAATATAAGATGGGAGGAGACAGCTCTCACACACAGTCTCAGTCTGAGATTGCCATTTCAGACTGAGGTAGCGTTAAGAGCCAGTGGCTGTTTTGCTTTTCTGATCTTCAGATTGAACCCCAATTTCTGTCTCTGGGTTTTTATTAATCATGCTACAGGATGTAACTTAGTTACTTCTCTAGCACCATGCATGCCACCATGTTCCCTGCCATAATGAAGCTGTAAGCAAGCCCCCAATTAAAGGCTTTAGTTTATAAGCATTGCCTTGGTCATGGTGTCTCTTCACAGCATTAGAAGTGTGACTAAGACACCTTCCTTAGGTCCCACTCTGGCTTCTCATGTTGATTGGTAGTTCCTCTGATTCTCCAAGTATCCTTTCAGATCCTAGCACTTCTCCAGCTCCCTCTTCAACTCTGTCCCTTATAATCACCAAAAGGACTTGAGTCCCTGATGCAAACTGACACTGTTGTCTGAACCAAGGGTATATCAGAGTTCTCTGGACTCTTATTTTTTGGAGCAAAGCCTTTTTAGTGAATCTATTTTACAATATGCTGGAGAGTCACGCATTGCTGCCCACAGTCGCTGCAATCCTGGACCACAAGTCGGCACACTCCTTTGCAACTGGACCTGTGATAGCAGATCCTTTCATCTCGCCTTTATTGTTTACTATGACCCCTGCATTGTCTTCAACATAGAGAAACACCCATCTTTTCTTCCATATGACTTTTGTTGTCGAATTACCATGGCTGGATGGACCTTTTTTCTTAGTTCTGGTTTGCCTTTCTTAACTGTGGCCATCACCATGCCACCCACACCAGCAGCAGGAAGTCTGTTCAGTCGTTGGTTGATTCCCTTCACAGAGACAATATACAAAACTTTGACTCCTGTATTGTCAGCACAGTTGATCACAGCTCCTAAGGAATTTTGCTCTGGAGGAGCCACCAAGTCCTAGCTTCGACATCTTGAATGCCCAGAAAGAGTCGGAAAGCTCTGTACTCTTTTATTTTCTTTTGAGATAAGGTATAACTATATAGCTGAGGTTGGCTTCAAACTTACAATCCTCCTGTCTTAGACTCCTGAGTATATCAGTGGGTCTTCCAGAGCAAAATTCCAGATTTCCCTGGGTCTTCCGGCAGGAGCTGTGATCAACTGTGCTGACAATACAAGAGCCAAAAATTTGTATACTGTCTCTATGAAGGGAATCAACCAACGATTGAACAGACTTCCTGCTGCTGGTGTGGGCAATACGGTGATGGCCAGTTAAGAAAGGCAAACCAAAACTAAGAAAAAGGTTCCTCCATCTTGTCTCTGCTGCAGCCATCTTAGGTCTGACCCAGAGTTGACCCCCCCTCACTTAGACTACCCTATGAAAAGTCCCTTAAAAATCACCCAACCCTGTTCCAGAAACTTAAG
Source organism: Ondatra zibethicus (assembly GCA_004026605.1). Lineage (NCBI taxonomy): Eukaryota > Metazoa > Chordata > Mammalia > Rodentia > Cricetidae > Ondatra > Ondatra zibethicus. The sequence continues at coordinate 77,823 of PVIU01007660.1, read as the reverse complement.
ATCAAGATGTTCCTGCTAACTGCTGCTTTTTGCATCTGTTAAACTGCTTGCTTGCTCTACTTTCCCCAGCAGCTGCCAACCAGGATGTGGTTTTTGCCTTTAAAGCTACCTGCAGAAAGCAGTTGGGGCTGCTCTGGGAGAACCGTTTCTCTCTGGCTAGTTTAATAAAGACTTTCAGATCTGGACGCTGATCTTGCTGAGTGGTTCTTTCTTTCTTTCTTTCTCTCCTTCCTTCCTTCCTTCCCTTTTGAGACAATGACTCTCTACATAGCCCTGGCTGTCCTGGGACTCACTCTGTTAAAAAGACTGGTCTTAAACTTTTTAAAAGTCAAAATTCTGTTCGTACATATCTTCTTGAGATGTAAAATAATTGGTCATCTCATGGGGGAAGTTAAGCTTTTATTTCTGATGCAGAGAGTAGGTGTTAGGAATGAGTACTAACCTACCTCTATAACAGTGAATATGCCACCCCAAAATGTGCCACTGAGCCATAGGGATTCCTTTCTAAAGGCACCCAGCAGATTCATTTCTTCAGAAAAACAGATGAACTTTCTCATATAAACATGCCCTCTGCATAGCAAGAGAAACAATTTTCAGTGGAGAGAATTCTGCGAACACAGAATTCTCCCACTGACTTTCTACAATTGCCTCTCTTTGTCCAACCTAATACAAAAGACCATTGGTCCTGCCACCTCCTCGGTCATGTAAATCTCTTATTAAGTTCATATGCTTTTCTCCTGTTACTCTCTTGTGTCAACATAAGTCTTAGGTCCAGCTGGGACCCTATTTGGTGAGTGATAAATGTGCCCCTCCCCTGCAATAGGACCCTCCAAAGTGGGCCCTGAGCAGAAAGGAAGTGAAGGAAAATTGCAGCATCTGCTGGGCTCACAGTTGACCTGAGGGCCACGGGGCCATGGGCCTGTGCTAAAGGCAAAGGCGATATATGCAAGATATTGAGAGGAGGCAGTGCTTCCACAGAGGCGGAGCACAACTGATCTTCTTCTGACATTTATACTGAGGGACCCTGGCAAGGCCACCATACAAGGGGGCACTGGACAGCTGGGGCAAATGAGACACAACACACCAAACTAACATTGTCATCCTATAGCTCCTGGCGGATGTGAGAGGAGCGTCCCACCTTTGGCCACTGTACATACCTGAGAGAAACAGTAAAGAATGAGAGATTCAAATAAGGGCCACAGATGGCTTGAAAATTGCTTTTAGCAGTGACTGAAAATAGCAGAGCCAATATAACGGCCTATTGTTTTATTCATCCAACCTCATGAGGCACAATGCTATTTATTCCCTTTGGTAGAAACGATGAGCGAATATTCCAAGGAACTCAGCATGGAAGATGGAAAAAAAGAGATGTTTTATAAAATATTCAAATCTTAAATGTCCAATTTTTATAAAGACACAATTCAGAAACAGTTCCATGTTTTAAAAACAACAAACCCCCCAACAAAACAAAAAACCCCTTCACCCGCATTCCAGGGCAAATTTAGTGAAATACATTTCTTATGTTTAGTGTTTGAAATTAGGAGAGGAAAACTATTAGAAAGTAAAATGTTGTCATTATAATGCTTGATTCTAGGAAGACTCATCAAGAGATGGTAGCACTCAAATGTAACACCCAATTCTGTGTTACCCTCTCGGTACAGTTCGCGCACCACTGTACCGTATGCGAGCTGGGCAAAACAAGATGTTTTATCTGGCTGACCAGAAACTGTCCTCAAGTAACCCCAGGAGCAGGGGTCAGACCCGGGCCCTACACTCAAAGGTTAAATATTTAATGAGGAGACATTTACAATGTCTCAAAGTATCTTCCCACAAATTAGTTATTAATTGCAAAGGGGGGCGTCCCTGACTTTCCAGGGGAGAAAGCTGGCAACCACAACCTTAACATCATAAAGAGCCAGACACCACATGCTTTCTAATACAATGCCCTGGAGGTACATCTCTTCTATTGTGTGCCTGCCAAAAATGAACACCCTCAAGATAGTTGTCATAGTCAGTTTGAGATGCTATAATGAAATTCCTTAGCCTGGGTAATTTTTAAATAACAGAAATATATTCCTCGCAGTTCTGAAAGCCAGGAGGTCTAAAATTTAAGCATTTGGGAAATTCAGCATTTGGCGAGGTTTCTCTGCTTCTAAGAATTCCCCATGAGCCAAGCCTCTGGCAGGCAGGCCTGTGAGCTGAGGTGGAAGGGCCCACCCTCAATACAGGCAGCACTTTCCAGTGGCCCACACATAAAGAGGTCGGAGGGAAAAATCTTTGACGGTTTGCCTGCTTGCCTTTGCTGTTGAGTGCTGCTGCCGACAGCACTGCCACTGCCCCCATCCGCCAGTGATGTCAGAGCCTAGTTTCTTCCACCTTCTACCATGAACTGAAGAGCAGAAACTCTCAGGGTACCCAGGCCAGACTGGAACTGTTTCGTCATCTAGCTTCCTGAATGGAGCAGCTCCCGGGTTCCTAGCCTCTCTCCTGTATGAACACAGACAGTGCTGGACTACCCAGACGACACTGAAAAGTTTCTGTGCCCCAAGAAACCTCACTGCCAACGCAATAATCCAAAACAGACCAAATCAAACTGAATTAGAAAAAGTCCAGGTTTAATGGATACCATTGCTCCTGGGTGGCCTTCCAGTCCCCAGAGAGGAGCAGGGGAAGGAAGACTGGAAAACCATGTGTTTGTTCTCTGGGAAGGCAGTTTAAATACACTGTGGGAGTAGTCTTGAGCATCTCTGGGAAGGGGTCAATGTTTGGCAGGCTTTCTTGGAGGTAGAGTCTGGACTGAGGCAACTCCCAGGGGGAGGGGGCTTGGGATGGAACTTTCCACCCAAACTTTACAGACTCTTTGGATATATGAATACCAGGGGCTGAGGTGAAGCTTCCACCCAAAGATCCCAGACTCTTTGGGTATAGGGGCGCTGGCCCAAGTCTGGCTACTTCCTGCGGACATGGGGCGATATGGGAGAGGGGAGAGTTGGGAGTTGATGGGCTCACACTCAGCGGGAGGTGTGACTGGAGAGGCATCAGGATAACTGCCATCCTGGAGACCTCAGGCATCTGTTCCTTGAGGAAGATGAGAAGGCAGGTGGCTGGCCATGGGAAGGGTGATGAACCGCCAGAAAGAACGAGACAGAGCAGTGCCCTGGTTGCACAGGAGAGGCTCGGGTGAATGAGTGAGATGAGAGCAGATGTGCCCTTTAAAACCAGATTTCAGTTGCTGGGTAGGTGTCCATTTGAGCCAGGAGAGGTGGTACCAATGGTGAAGTCCCAGGAACTAGTGCAGGTGTTGGCATTATCTAGAAGGCCCTCTGTAAGTTGGTCTTGGCCCAGACAGCAGGAGTGGCCTGCAAAATATGCTTGAAAATGGGTGGGGTTAAAATAGGCTCTGGAGACTGTTTTTACCAGACTAGATTTCTTGATACAGCAGGAGGACTTTTTTTTTTTTTTTTTTTTTTTTTTTTTTTTTTTTTTTTTTTTTTTTTTTTTTTTTTTTTTTTTTTTTTAAGGAACCTGCAGGTATCTGTAAGACAATTGGAACAGATTTACATCCTGGTGTCATAGCAAAAGGCTATGGCTTTAGGTTAAAAGGTATGAACATATTAGAAGACAAAGGGAATTGGAAACCCTGAACCTCTGAAGATACACCTGAAACCTGTTAGTCCTGGACTATGAAGCCTGGGAAAGAGGCACACTTGCCTGTATTTTTTTTTTTTTACAGGAAACTTAGCAAATGAAGTGATGAACTACCAGTATCCTAAGTCATCAGATGCCACCAGACAGATCTGAGAGGGATAAATAAATGAGCAGAAGTGAGACAGCTTTTTTAGCTACCCAGACAATCCCAAGTCTCCCCATAGTCTTTGGCAAATACCAGTCTTAGAAGCAGTACTTGCCTTTAACTGCTGAGCCCAGAAGGCCTGGCGGATTTTCCTGTGGGGGTAGGGTTCAGTCTATCTGTCTTGGCAGGATGAGATGATCAATCCCTGGTGTAGTGTCCAGGAAGTTGAAGAGGTGAAAGGCAGCTTTCAGCTTTCTGCTGTGTGGGTGACTTTGCCATATCCAAAGGCAAGCCTCTGGGAGGAAGGTCTTCTGCAACCATGCATCTTCTTGGAGGAGCTATAGGATGCTGCAGCAGCTGGCATGTCTCTGTCATAAGCTCTTTTGTTAAATCCCATACTCTCAGATCTGTATAGGCACTTGAGAATCAGGGTACCATTACCTGCTAGGTATATCTAAATTAAACATATAAGTTAAATTTAGACATACAGCTTACCCAATCAGTTACAGCTTATCAGTGTCAGTGAAAGCAAGAAGATTAGAAAGGAATATTTTAGTAAGTCAAAATATATCAAGGAATGTCTCCTTGGTAGGGCCAGCACACGTGGGTACCCTTACCAAAGATGGTGCTGAGGTTTTTACTTTGACTTCAATCAAAAGGGCAGCTATCCACATGTTTGTATTTTTCCAGAGCTGTTGTAATCTGTAGTTACAAGTTTTACAGATTTTAAAACAAACATACACACACAGACATAAAACAAGAATACTGTGGCCACATTATTTATACATATATATTAACAGACAGACAAAACTTTCTCCAGGAAACTGTAGTCAGCTGACCAACTTAAAATCCTGGTGTAGGCTGCAGAAGCCAGCAAGCACACAGGTGGTCCCATTGAGGGCCAGATCAACAGATGCTGTAAGGGAGAACAGAAACTAAGAATGGAATATCTATGCATCTTAGAGTGGGAGGGCAGGTGGAACGGGAGAATCCCAGCATGACCAGATCACATGCCAGCAATGCAGACAAACAGCAAGCAGTGAGAGAAGCAGGGAAGGGGTTTGGGGAGGGGAGCACAGCATCCATAAACCATGGGCATATGTGGGCTTATTTACTTGTTTACATACTGGTAAAAAATTGAGGCGTTAAGGACATATGGTGTCAGATAGCGCCAATTTAAAAAGATTTTGTAAAAGGCAGCCCAAGGGCGTTTGAGAATCAGGGCTCGAATTCTAGGTACCCATTTCCCAAGTCTATGCCAAACCCAAAGCCTAACACAATGTGTTCACTGTGGTAGATCTTGGGTCAAAAAACAGAGGGGTGTGAGAAATACCTTTAACAGGACATCTGATAAAGGAATCCCACAGGGACAGGTCGGGCACCTGGCGTGGCTGTGTCTTCAACAGGACAGCCCGAAAATTGTATGATGCCCTGGGCCTCTAAAGGCAATGGCTTGGAAATTGGAACTTACCCAGAGGAAGCTGATCTTAGCCTGACAGAGAGCAGGTACAAGGGAGGGTGTTTTCCCAACCTGTGGCCCTGTGCCGGTGGGACCTCCAGATGAAAGGTTTTTGTGCCCCAGTAAACCTCTCCACTGATTTAATAATCTGAACCAGACCAAATCAAATTGAATTAGAAAAAGCCCAGGTTTAATGAATACCATTGCTCCTGGGTGGCCTTCCAGCCCCCCAAAGAGATGGGAAAGGAAAGAAAGAAAACCACGTGTTTGTTCTCTAGGGGGTAGTTTAAATACCCTGTGGGAGTGGTCTTGAGCATCTCTGGGGAGGGGTCATCATTTGGCGGGCTTTCTCAGAGGTGGAGTATGGACTGAGGCAACTCCCAGGGGAAGGGGGTTGGGATGGAACTTCCACCCAAACATATGGATATGTGGGCACCAAGGGCTGAGGTGACGCTTTCAACTAAACATCCAGACTCTTTGGATATATGGATGCCAGGGACTGAGGTGAAGCTTCCACCCAAACACATATCATGTAAGCCAATTTAGTAAATTCCCTTTACAATCCCCCCCCCCAATCTCTCGGTTCTATTCTACTAGAGAATCTTATTTAATAACTTTAAAATCTTGGTCCTCCTGCCTCTACTTCCCAAATGCTAGATTAAAGGGCACACTACTAGGCCTGGTAGGCCCCATTTGGAACTGACATCTTGGGAGTTAGGTTCCAAGATATGAATATTTTTGAGACAGGGTCTCATTGTATATTCCTGGTTGACCTCAGACTCACAGAGATCCATCTGCCGTTGTCTCACAAGTGCTGGGATTAAAGGTGTGCACCACCATGTCCACCCCAAGCTATGAATTTTTTTCAAGAATACATCCATATTCAGACCATAGAGATGGGCATAAGGAAACAAACTGAGGGACATTCCATTAAACTTTAGGCTTGAACAGAATCTTCAAAGACACAGTCAATAACAATAAGTCCTTGTCGGGCGATGGTGCATGCCTTTAATCCCAGCACTGGGAGTTTGAGGCCAGTCTGGTCTACAAGAGCTAGTTCCAGGACAGGCTTCAAAGCTACGGAGAAACCGTGTTCTGAAAAGCCAAAAATAATAAACAAACAAACAAATATTGTTCTATGGGATATTACAATGACAATTGGCAAAGCTTGATTATGGATTGTATACTATATTTCCTGGCATGTAGGCATCCACATACTTTCTTGTACAACAGCCTTAAAATCAAGACATTTAGGCTGACTTGTCAACCTAAATCAAACAGATGCCAGAAGGTTTATTGCCAGCATATTTAAACATATTATAATTTGGAAAAAATATCCTGGGATAAGACAATCCCCATTGCACAAGGAGGCATAACCAAAACTTAGCTCAACATACATGTCATTTCTTCCAAGAAGATGGGTTCTAGAGATAGGCTACCTATACTAGCTTAAGGGACTAGGGAAGGATCTGGCCTGGTCTCGGTTATACGGATAGCATAGAGGTCACCTGGGTATTAGCCATCTCTGGTCCTGGTTGTGAGAGAGGCCTAGCCCAACAAATAATGCAGATCACCAGGCTACGGATCACCTCTAATTCCCAGCCTTCTGGAAAAACAGGTTATATGTCCTTCCCTTTGAAAGGACAACTCTGGGTGCTTACACAAATAACATTCATTTTTAAGGTTACTTGTTTGTAAATCACCACAGAAGGTATTAGTATTTTAATGCATATGCAATTACTTTTCAATAATTGCTATTTATAAAAATTAGGATGTATTTTATGTTTATATGTATGAGTATCTTACCTACATGTATATATGTGCAACATGTGTGTGCCTTATGTCCTTGAAGGCCAGAGGGTTTCAGATCCCCTAGAACTGGAATTACAGAAGGTCACAAAAAGCCATGTGGGTACTGGGAATTGAACCCAGGTCCTCTGCAAGAGTAACAACTGTTCTTAACCACTGAACCATCTCTCTAGCCCAACAATTGCTCTTTTTTTTTTTTTTAACTACACAAAGTAAAATCATTGGGAAAATAGCCACAAAGTTTGTCATTTTCAGGGGGACTGGAAAGGTGGTTCAGTGGTTAAGAGTGCCTGCCACTCTTCCAGAGGACCTCAGTTCAGTTCCCAAACACCCATAACTCCAGCTCCAGGGGATCAAAAACCCTCTCTGGTCTCCATAGGCCCACTACACAATAGGCACATAAATATACATATACACATGTGCATAAAATAAAGTCAGTCTTTAAAGGAGATAAAGCCCAGGTATAAATCAAATGTGGCCGGGCAGTGGTGGCTCAAGTCCTTTAATCTCCACACTCGGGAGGCAGAGGTGGGCAGATCTCTGTGAGTTCGAGGCCAGCCTGGTCTACAAGAGCTTGTTCCATGACAGGCTCCAAAGCTACAGAGAAACCCTGTCTCGAAAAACAAAAAACAACAACAACAAAAAAACCTCAAATGTGAACTTTGACTGGATTTTGAATTTGTCCTCTCTAACAAGAATGAGAGAAACAAAAACAAAGGCAGGCATCAAGCTCTCACATTAACTATGTATTGACTACCAGCTAACAGCGCTGCATACAGACCTGCATATTTATCAGTGAATGATGGCATTGTGGCGAGGCAGGCAAATATCTTTGTTCCTAAAGGACAGATGTTAAAATATTTAGGGGTAAAATGGCACTATGTCCTCAAATTACTAAAGACTGAATTTCTGTACCTGGTTGACAAATTGAATTGCCATGGAGTTATAGGCCAGAGGAAACAAGTAACAGTCTCTTCTACACAGTTGGGGAGAAGTGGGCTGAGTAGCTCGTAGAGACCTCAGTGCCCTGTCTGTGTGGGTTCACGTACGAGAAGAACGACGGGCTACAGTCAGCCATGTCCTTCCATGCCAATAGACCCGCATCAGCTGAGCATGGCAGCAGTGTGTAAACAGCATGTGGACCCTGTGGGACCCTGCGTGCTTTACGGCAGAGGCACGAAAGCTGCTGCTGACTGTTGCTTCATTAGGGTCAGCAACGAGGTCGGCATTCGGTGTTCCACTGTTGGCTGGCAGCTTGGCAGTCGTTGGCATTCCTCCGACTGAAGTGACCATGGCAGGTGTCGCAACACTAGAGCGGAAAACTCGAGAATATGCAAAGACCAAGGAGTTCCAGGATTACTTAACCAGCACCCACTTCTGGGGTCCTGTGGCCAACTGGGGCCTTCCAATGGCGCACGCCCTTAATCCCAGCACTCGGGAGGCAGAGGCAGGCAGATCTCTGTGAGTTCGAGACCTGCCTGGTCTACAAGAGCTAGTTCCAGGACAGGCTCCAAAAGCTATAAAGAAACCCTGTCTCAAAAAACCAAATTAAAAAAATAAAAAATAAATTAAAAAAAAAAAAGAAAAAAGGCCAAGGAAAACTTTGGTTTGGACTCTAAGACAGTGCAAACCTGATTTAAGCCTGCAGTTTCATTAATTTAAAAAAAAGCATCAAATTGATCTTGATTGTTGCCTGCTTTGTGAAATGGAAGGGAAAAAGTTTCCCAGGTATAGTCAGGGTTAGACAAGGGAGGAAGACAGGAGGAAAACCAAATCAGCTACTCATAGCTTTGCTAAAAAAACAAAACAAACAAAACCTCTCTAGGTAGCAGGCTTTTGGGTGCCCTGGGCAAACAAGGGTGTTGGTGTCACAGATGACTTATTAAAATTTGGTAGTGGCAAATCCCTAACGCCAAAGAGGGGGACACTGTTTCTGTAGAGGGAAACATTCAGAAGTAGGTTTAAATAAATGTAGTGAAATTCCAGCTTAGATTTTGAAATACTTAAAGAGTCTAGTGTCTCGCTGGGTGGTGGTGGCGCACGCCTTTAATCCCAGCACTTGGGAGGCAGAGGCAGGCGGATCTCTGTGAGTTCCAGACCAGCCTGGTCTACAGAGCTAGTTCCAGGACAGGCTCCAAAGCCACAGAGAAACCCTGTCTTGAAAAAACCAAGAGTCTAGTGTCTCTTGGTGACCTAGAACAATTATATAAGCTGCAATGAAGATGACTGTCAGAATGGTGGCTGTCAGTTTAGAGTTTTAGGTAAGCATGCAGAAATCCTTTCCATTTATCCTTTAAAATAGAAATCACAGCAGTTTACGAATTGATTAGGCCTACCCTGGAAACTAGCTAGGGATGGGGGGGGTGAGTGTCATTGGTCAGCTGCAGCGTGCTCAGAGTATCCTCTAGAATTCACTGGGTGCCAATGATTTCTTAAACCAGAGAACTTGTAAAGATGGAAGATGGAGGTTGGGGTGAGATTATTACCACAGAGGCAGGCTGTCCTTTGGCATTTGATCCACAACTTGCCCTGTCCAGGATTCTGCTGAATATAGGAAAGCCCAGGTGGTTTCTGGGGGACCCAATACACATGTTCAGAAGTGCTGAACCTGCTTCTGACAAAGTCTGCAAATGCAAAGAAATTAGAAACACTTCTGCGAGGTTCTGATGCCATCAGCTCTTGACTAAGACAGGCCCAACAGTGGAACTCCAGGAAAAGTTCTCATCTTATGCAGCATCCAAGCATTAGTTTTGTTTGTAGGAAGTCCCTTTCACATCCTAAATATGAGGGTGGAGGGTAGGGAATAAATTACAGGACAGCTGACAATTATCTATCGCTGTATAACCGACTGCCCCATAATTTAACAGTTTAAAATAAGACTGTCTCACAGTTTTTGTGGTCTCTGAAGCATAGCCTGCGGCTGGAAGATCTATTTCCAGGTTTATGATTGTTTGCAAGCTTTAGTTCCTTGTCCTCCCTTAGACATTTCCAAAAGACACAGCATGGCTTCCCCCACAGTGGTGTTTAAAAGGACAGACGATGGAGTCTTCCTCTGTTATAGCTTACTCATGCAGTGATGCATCATCACTTCTGCTATGTTCACAAACCAACCCTGGTTAACTGTGGAATACAGAAGGTAAGGATAGTGAGAGGTCACCTTTGGAGGCTGGCCTGCCACACAGGTTCTGAAATAAAAACGGTCCTGCTTTTCTGAAAGTCAGTATAAAGTAATAGAGACCTACCTCGGAAAGACCTGTCACAAAGGGCTCAGTTTATAGAGTTCTAAGCTCATTACTAATGTGCAAATAACAGAGCATGGGGTTGAGAAGTTTCTGAAAATTAAAAGCAGCTCTTAATAATGTAGATAACTCAGACTATGTTGCAATAATACAAGCCAAGTCCTTAAAGTTACAAAGTAAACTATATTAAGATTTTTATTAAGACATTAAAGGATATTTTTTACTTCACCTGAGTAGAAATTAAAATTTTAGACATATCTCACAAAGTGTATTTTGTAATTTGAATATATTTTAATAAAAGATACTGTCAAGTGAAGGCTTTTCAGAGTAGGTAAGTTTCTAATTATCCTGGCAAAGAAAAGGAGGTAATCTCTACTGATAATTAATAGTGCAATTAGAAGTCAGAGGCCAAATGCCTAGAGAAGTGATCTAAAAGATTGCAATACTCCACTCTAATTTGATGAAGCACTCAGCTCACTTGCCTAATTTCTAACATGCCTACCTAGGACAGCTGGCCCTTTAGCACCTAGGATACTAGTGTTTAAAGTCATGTTAAGTAAGCAGTATGTCAATAAAAACAAACTCTTCACACTGTTAGAGTAACAATCATTTCACAATCCTCTCAGGCATAGCCCTCCCCACCCTTAGGATTGTAAACCACCCCCAGCGCTCTCCCACTGCTTTCAGAAGCCAGCAACCCTCTCGATTTAGCAGAGCTCGTTTTCCATTAGTACCGGTGACCAACCCCTTAAGTCATTTCCTAGAATTCAGGTGTTTTACAGAGTTTAGTATGTCACATTTTCTTCAGGTTCTATGAACTTCCTGCTAAAGAAAAAGGTTTAAACTAAGGACCCACCTTATCTGTGCAACTATAATGACTTAGTCATTTTTCTCTACAAGTTCTTTCAAAACTATTGACCACCTGTGTCCCAGGGAGAGGTTGAGGGCAGAGCGTACTTTTGGATGGAGATAGGTATTTCACAGGGAGATGAAGGCAGCCAAGACAGAAGGCAATGCCCTTCCTGGGCTTTTTGCCCTGGTGCTAGAGACACAAAAAGGAGGCTACAACAAATTACATGAAATCTGACACTGAAGGCTTGCAATAAGACATATGTTACTCATGTGTCGTGTTTCGAAATTAACAACTGTAATAAGAACTTTCAAAATACATAAGTATATATTTATTATAAAAAGAATATACAAAATACAAAAGCTAAATTTCTTCTGACTACTCCACAGCCCCAAATCCTCTCATAGACGTAACACAGCAGACAGACTTTCCTGACCTCAGTTATTATACAAACAGCACTGTAGCATGCTAGGTATTATTAAAAACTTTGCTTTTCTATTTATTTGCTTTTGGCAGTGGAGCGGGGATCTAATTCAAGGCATCACGTATGCTGGGCAAGAAAGTGCCCTACCACTGAGTTCCACTTCACCCTCTCAGCTGTTTTTTGGACTTTAGATGTTTTATAGGCAATTCACATTATTGTACAGTAGCATGGGCTCATTCTTTCTAACTGTTATGTGGCATAGTACACAGTACAGATGTTCTATAACTTATTTGGCAGGTCCTCTCTACTAGTGGTTGGGTATCAATGCTGTGGTGAGCATCAATTTGCACATACCCTGTGCCCAGATGCACAGTACTGTTGAAGAGAAGCCTACAGGCTGATGTCTCGGCATAGGCCACATTTGCTTTAGAGCCCTTTAAAGAAGACTTTTCCTTTCTGTTTCAATGAAATGAAATGTTAGTAGTATAAAGTTTTCTGAACTTTGGTTTGTCAGAGTACAAGATAAAACCAGTAAGATATGACTTCACTTTTTATATTTGTATCTACTCCAATGTCTGGCACAGGGTTGACACTTGATAACTGTGTGTTGGATTGATAAGGACAAACTAGACACAGATGTAGAAGGAAAAGTTCAGCTCTTAAACTTTCTATACTTAGAAACCAGGTCTTCATGGGTTAGTGAATCAAGATTTCATGTTTTGTACCCCAGATCTAGAAGGGAGGAGCTATTTCATCAGTTTGTTGTTGTTGTTGTTGTTTGTTTGTTTGTTTCTCGAGTCAGAGTTTCTCTGTAGCTTTGGAGTCTATCCTGGAACTAGCTCTTGTAGACCAGGCTGGTCTATTCACAGAGATCCACCTGCCTCTGCCTTCCGAGTGCTGGGATTAAAGGCATGCGCCATCACCGCCTGGCTGTTTGTTTTTTGCTTTGGCAAAGTTGCAAAATAAGTGCAAAATCTTGTTTTACTCTTGAAGCCTTCTCAAGACTTGAGAAGGGAGAACAAATGAAGGAAGAAAGAAAACATAAGACTAAAAACCAAACAGCAACCAGGAAATTAAATAACCAAGCTGCAGGCACATTTACATTCATTTGGGTTCTACAGTCAAAATATATGTCAAATACAGTCTCTCTCTCTCCACCCATTCTCTGCAGAATCAATCTTGGGCAGGCAGCTGGTCAGGTAAAGGAGCAAAATCATCTTTGCTGAGCCTTGGCATGGAGCATTTCTTGTAGGCAGTTTTGGGAATACAGTAAAGTCCAAAGGTGACACGAAGCAGTCTAATGCCACTGACCTTGGAAATGAGCAGACAAAGGGAAAGGTGGAAGTTAATCTGACTCGCACAGAATACTGCATACAATGGTACAAGGCTTCTGCACAGTTCAAGAACAAATAGGACAAAGAGGGAAAAAAGGAATAGAGTTGTGAATTTATGAATGTGTTAAAAGAGAATGATTTGTTTGAGTATCTGAAAGAATGATGAAATTTCTAATTTTACAGAATAAGAGCCAGCTGAGCTAAGAGTATAAGTAGCATTTCCACCAATAGTCACGGCGCACGAGGTCTAGGCCCTGCACTTGGCACAGGGGATGAAACTACTTAAGAGTAGCTAGAACCATGGGAAGTTTGCTTTGTCTTTTGGGGAAAGGAAGCTGAGGACTGACTCAAGGGCCTGACATAGTAAATAAATGTTCCACAATCATACTACACCTCCATTTCCTTATGATTTGTTTTATTTTGAGATAGGGTCTCACTAAGCTGCCCTAGCTGGCCTAGAACTTTAGATCCCCCCATTGCAGCCTTCCAAATAGCTGAGATCATAGGCACCATCTCATATCACTGGAGTTTACTTCTCATCTATGCCCACTCCACAGCAAACTGACACCTATTAATCTTTTCCAGGTATCCTTTCTGGGACAGTAGCCTAGTCCCTCTGCTGTAGAGCTCAGTCAAGCTATTTTCTAGTCTGCCACCGAGCAGCCTGGCAATCCTCTGGCTGCTCAAGTCCAGAAGCAACAGTTCTATACTCAGGGGAAATGGTAGAAAATGGCTACTTTCCTCTTGTCTTTTATCAGAAGCAAAAATAAACTAAAATTTTTCTGTTTGAATACTACATTCCAGCCCACATTTTGGCACTGACAGAGGAAAACTTACGGACAAAGGCAAGAGTACAGTATACTTCTGCTAGGGGACAGAACACTCCCTCACAGAGACCTAGTCTTTACCATGTAAAAAGGTTCAGAGCCAGACAAAGAAACAGCACAAAGTCCCTGGGTGAAAGCAAAAAACAACCCAAGACTAGTATTTTTGACTGCATACAACACACAACTCCAAGGTGATAAATATGGGGGGAAAAAATCTCTGAAGCATCACGGGCAAGGCCAGGACAACAAAAACCTGTGCTTTGGGAATGTTCCCTTTGTGCAGAGGAGGGTGCCTGGCCTGGAAGTCAGGCTGGCTTTCACATTATGCCTGAATTTTGTTAAAGGACAATATAAAATAAAAGAGAATTATTTCCATTTTTATTATTTGGCAGAAAAACAATAACAAGCTGGTTATGTTAACCAGCTTTCTTATGGAAACTAGCCAAGCACAATTAATGCCACAGTAAAAGCTGGGCACCCTGGTATCATTTGAAGGCAGACTGGTTTTTGACCATGTCACCTAAGAGCAGACGTTGACTTTAGGCCTGCAGAGTTGAGGCTTCACAGGTATATGTGAATCATTAATAAGAAAATAACTCTTGGTCCACTGTCCTTTCCTTGGTAAAGTTTCTATGTTTGTCTGTTTCAAGAAGGGGGGGTCTCACTATGTAGTCTTGGCTGGCCTGGAACTCGATAATGTAGAAAAGACTGGCCTTGAACTCACAGAAATCCACCTGTTTCTGCCTCCTGGATGCTGAGATTAAAGGTGTGAACCACCATACCTAACCTTCATTTGGAAGAGTAAGGGCACAAGGAAAGCAAATGAGACTGTTGGTTCAATATGGCTTCACATACAAAAACACACAAAGGGATGAGGCTGTTGTGTCCCTCTTTAACGTCCTGAACCTAAACTCACCTCAAGCCTTCCTTTCAGATGTCTGACTCTCAGTGTCCTTTGAAATTTGTTTTTGATGCTGTAGATGGAAACTGTCTAGCTTCTGCATGTCTTCTGTAAGGCCATTTCTGAGGTCTGTGTTGTTTCTCAAAAACGCTTTCACCGCATCCAGTTGATTTAAGACCTGCAAGAGGAAAGTGTACAAAGTGCCATTCTGTGCTATTCACAACAGAATTCAATTCAGATGAACATGGAGGTTAGCTCACAAGGCTGGAGCTGGAGCTCAGCAGCAGGAGCATGCCCCTGAACAAACAACTTGTTCCTGTCTATATGTTTACCAGAAGACAGAAACACCAGCTACTGGTACCCATCCACACATAGGTTAAGTCTTCAAATCAAAAACAAATTTTTTATTGCTTTATAAATAATACCATTCAAAATTTCCCAAAAACAAATTCTTTAAAATAAGGCAAACTCATGTCATGTGTGGTAGCTCAACCCTTTGTCCCAGCACAGGGAAGGCAGAAGCAGGTCAATCTCTGTGAATTTAAGTCCAGCCTGCTCTACATAGTGAGTTGCAGGCCAGCCAGAGATGCATGTCTCAAAAAACAAAAAAAAAAAAAAACAAAAAAATAGAAACAAAACTACACTTAGCCAGGGGTGGTGGATCATACCTGTTTGAAGTTAGCATTTGGAAGGCTGAGGCAGGAAGATCGCTATAAGTTTCAGGTCTATATCGATATGGAAATAAAGACAAACAAAACAGGTACCTTTCACTCAAACTAAACATGATCCAGTATAGCTAATTCTAAGACCATATAGGGGGTGTTTGCTTATCACCTCAATTTTTTTGCTTCAAAACTCAAGTTTAAAGTGTTTATCTTACATTTTTGAGATTTTTTTTGCCTATACAAGTATTACTGGTAGAAGATACATCTATAAAACAGTATTAAATGTACAGACACAAAATTCTAAGTCAATAGGGTATGAGGTTAAAAAGTCAATACTCTTAAATCTTTCCTTAGTTATCCCATTCTCTCCTTTACAGGTGACATTATAGTCATCTCATTTCTTTTTCTTTTCTTTTTTTTTTTTTTGAGACAAGGTTTCTCCATTCAACAGCCCTGACTGTACTGGAACTTGTTGTTTTGTAGACCATGCTGGCCTAAAACTCACAGACATAACCCTGCCTCTGCCTCCTGAGTGCTGGGATTACAGAAGTGTGCCACCACTGCCGGTGCCATTTTATTTCTTCTGCTTGTGTGTATGTATTTTTTTTTTAAATATGAAATGCTTCACAAATCTGCATAAAATCTTTGCATCTGTATCATTCCAATTTTATTATGTGTGCTAGTAGTGAAACCTTGTCTCAAAACAAACAAAGTCTGGGCTCCATCCTCAGCACTATAAAATTTAATTGATTAAAATTCATTTTAAGCATGGTAATCTAGGTGTGATATACACACCTGAAAGGTTAGTACTTGGGAAGCAGAGGCAGGAAGATCAGGAGTTCAACGTCATCCTTGGTTACATAATTGAGTTGGGCTGCGGGACACTCTCTGAATCAAAGCAAAAACAACAACAACAAGAAGAAACAAAAAATGGGGTGGGGTGGGGAAAAATGGGAAGCTTGTGCATTTTCATGTAAAGGGGAAGAGGAAGGAAATATGAAAACCTGAAAGTTCTAGAAAATTATAGTCATATCGGCTTTGTTACTTTAACTAGCTGTGTGACTTTGGGGTAAGATGGTTCCCAACTCACTTTCATATATACAAATTAATGATGGTATTAATATGACCTAGGAGATTTTGGGGAGGTGAGTTCAAAAGTCAATCTTTTGTGCCAGGCGGTGGTGGCGCACGCCTTTAATCCCAGCTGTCGGGAAGCAGAGGCAGGTGGATCTCTGTGAGTTCAAGGCCAGCCTGGTCTACAAGAGCTAGTTCCAGGACAGGCTCCAAAGCTACAGAGAAACCTTGCCTCGAAAAACCAAATAATAAAAAAAAAATACTTTAGCATTAGGTCTGGCACACATTCATTTAAAAAGGGTTAATTTACTAAAAGTCAGTTAGTTAACTGTGTGCTTGCCTATTATTCCAGGTAAAGGATGCTAACAGTGTCACCACTCCAGGCATTTAAGCTCAAACTCCCTTTCAATTCCACCTGTGACTGACTATCTCACCATCTGAAATATGAAATAGTCCATGGTCTGTTGTGCTATGGGACACTGCTCTTGTACACTGTAAAGATTTGTCACTCATATTAGTTTAATAAAATGTTGATTGGCAAGTACCCAGGCAGGAAGTATATGCAGGACGACCAGACTAAGAGAATTCTGGGAAGAGGAAAGGCCAGAGAGTCAGTTACCAGCCAAATGCAAAGGAAGCAAGATGAGAATGTCTTATTGAGAAAAGGTACCAAGCAACATGGCTAAACATAGACAAAAATTATGGGTTAATTAAAGTTATAAGAGCTAGTTAATAATAAGCCTGAGTTAATAGTCCAAGCAGCTTATAATTAATATAAGACTCTGTGTGTTTCTTTGGGACTAAACAGCTGTGGGACCAAGCAGGACAGAAACGTCTGTCAACAAATGGCGCCCAACATGCGGCAACTATATCCACATAAAATCTGAGAGAGCTTTGGACAAGGATTCTAGAGACAAAAGAACAGAGCTAAGCACAGCTTCTTGGTAGCAGCATTTTCTCAGGTGGGCTGTTTGCTAGAGGCAAGCAGAGGCAACTCCTTTAAGAGAGGCTTCCTGACTCAGTGTGAGCAGCCAGCATTAGACATCTTGGTGGTGGAATGGACCTAGAAACTCCACAGAGTCGTGGCAATAAACATGACTTCCACTAATACCTCTGATTTGAAGTTAGACTCTAGAAAGTCAAGAAATGGGGTGTAGCCAGCCACCCAAGTCACTGCTTTAATCCTAGCCATACTACCTAGCAGATTTATGCTACTTAGCAGAATCATGTGGTCAGAAAAGATAGAGATATACAGTTTCACACACACACACACACACACACACACACACACACACACACACACACACACACACACACACACAAACCTCTAAACAGTTTACAGTGTGTTTAAAAATATACATAGGCTTGGGAGAGAAAAAAAATGATAGAGAAAGTCCTTAAAAAAAGAAATAGAGTTGCAGGGTGTAATGGTGCATGCTTTTAATCCCAGCAATTGATAGGCAGAGGCAGGCAGATCTCTGTTAGTTTGAGGCCAGCCTAGTCTACAGAGTGGGATCCAGGACATCGAAAGATACGCAAAGAAACCCCGTGTCATAAAAACAAAAATTTTAAAAAAAGAAATAGAGTTTTTAAAAAATGCAATGCAAAGACAGAAAATACACAGATAATCTGGATACTGTATGTTATTGTGTTGTCTTTAAATTGTTTGACTGCTGAGAAAGGAGCAACAGCTGCTAAAAGACATTTGATTATAAATGCTATTGGATTAATCCAACTTATATATTTTGAAAATGCATTGACTTCAAAATTTATTTTACTTTGGAGAAGAGGTTTTGATTTTGTTTCCACAGGAAATGAAAGACTGTGGATTTATTCTGGGTTAAGAAAAATAAGGTTTGATTGAGGAAGATTACCTGAAAAATCTCCAATGGGAACAGATAGCCCAGTTCTATATCCAGAACAGTTTCAAGACTGCTGGCTGAGATGATCCAGCCTCAGTCAGGACTTGACCATAATCCTAAATTTTCTTTGGGTTCTCATAAGATTATCAGCACCCCCAATCAGCAGGAAGAAGCAGCCTAGAAAACTATGCCCACATTCCCAAAACAATGGATTATGGATGTGTGTCTTTGTTTAGTATGTTAGTTACAAGTTGTTATGGATAATGGTCAGAAAAAAAGCTAAAGAAAGGAGATTAGGTTCAGGGTCTTGTTTTGAAAGGAAAAAAAGTAGAAATGCTTGTTCACTGTAAAGATTTGTCACTCATGCCGGGTGGTGGTGGCGCACGCCTTTAATCCCAGCACTCAGGAGACAGAGGCAGGTGGATCTTTGTGAGTTCGAGACCAGCCTGGTCTACAAGAGCTAGTTCCAGGATAGGCTCCAAAGCCACAGATAAACCCTGTCTCGAAAAACCAAAAAAAAAAAAAAAAAGATTTGTCACTCATATTAGTTTAATGCAATGGTGATTGGCCAGTAGCCAGGCAAAAAGCATAGGTGGAGCAAACAGACTAAGAGAATTCTGGGAAGAGGAAAGGCAGAGTCAGTCACCAGTCAGACACAGAGGAAGAAGATGCCTTACTTGAGAAAAGGTACCAAGTCACATGACTAAACAGAGCTATAAATAATGGGTTAATTTAAGATGTAAGAGCTAGTTCATAATAAGCCTTTGCTAATCGGCCAAACAATCTGTAATTAATATAAGCCTCTTTTCTTTGTGTTTTTTGGGACTGAATGGCTACATAACTTGGGCAGTACAGAAACTTCTGTCTACACTGCTAAACAAAAAGGCATAAAAATACAAATTTATCTTTTCTACAGAGAGACCTGGTGCCCCTTTCCCAACTCAAATGGGTAAGGAGAACTAGAAATGTACAGTGACCTCTGAGGCAGCAGACCAGCTGCACATATAGGGCTACACATTTCCAACACTTACTATCCACTAATCTAAACAGCACTTTACCTTATAAAAATCAGTAGTGTTTCCCTACTGATTTCAGGGACTAAAGTCCAAACAGCTTGGTGTGGCACAGAAAATCTTTCAAGACAGTCTCACCCTACCTTGCCACACTCCTCCCTAATCATACTACTGCCCAGCCCAAACTATCCTTTCATACTTCTGCTAAGAACATCCTTCTTCCCAGGCCAATTACTGACCTCTTACTAAATCCTTGAGTTGTAACTCAATAGTAACTTTACCCCCTTTTTTTGTGGGGGGCATCCCCTGAGAACTGATAACCCATCAAGCATCCTGACCTGATTTCTGTTTTAACTCTTATGCCACTATTACACTTTGGGGCACTTACTAGGTTATCAAATTTGTGCAAAGTGAAAATACCCGTTAAAACATATGATAAAGGTTGTGGCACATGCCTTTAATCCCAGTAGTCAGGAGGCAGAAGCAGGCAGATCTCTGTGAGTTTGAGGCCAGCCTGGTCTACAGAGCTAGTTCTAGGACACTGAGAACAAGAAACCAAAACAAATGTTAAAAAAGTAAAAATAGGGGCTGGAGAGATGGCTCAGAGGTTAAGACCATTGCCTGCTCTTCCAAAGGTCCTGAGTTCAATTCCCAGCAACCACATGGTGGCTCAGAACCATCTTTAATGGGGTCTGGTGCCCTCTTCTGGCCTGTAGGCATACACACAGACAGAATATTGTATATATAATAAATAAATATTTTTTTTTTAAAAAAGTAAAAATAAAAAAATATGATCAGAGGTCAGGTAGTGATAAAACACATGTTTAATCCTAGTACTCTGGAGGAGGAAGGTGGATCTCCAATTCAAGGCCAGCCTGGTCTACAGAGTGAGTTCCAGGAAACCTAGGGCTGTTACACAGAGAAACCCTGTTTTGAAAACCAAACCAAATCAAACAATAAAACAAACATATGGTCAGTAAACATTGGGAGAATATGTACTTCTAGAAATCACTTGACATAAAAATCAAAAACCTGGCTCTCTGTGTCTGACCTGGCTGGAATTTTATGTCAACTTGACATAAGAGAGATATTTGAAAGACGGAACCGCAACTGAGAAAATGTTCCCACCAAATTGGTCTATGGGCAAGCTTGTGGGGCATTTTCTTAAGGATTGATGTGGGAGGGCCAGGCTTAACTCAATGTGGGTAATAGCACCCTTGGGCAGGTGGGCCTGAGTTGTATAAGAAAGCAGGCTGAACAAGCAAAGAAGAGCAAGCCAGTAAGCAGTGCTCCTCCATGGCTTCTGCTTCAGTCCCTGCTTCCAGGTTCCTGCACTGACTTCTCTTAGTGATGAAGTGTGGACCGAGCTATAAATTGAAATTAACCCTTTTGTTCCCCAGCTGCTTTTGGTCAGCATGCTTTTCACAGCAATAGAAACAGTGTGAAAGCGAGCTGTTATTGCTGCTCTGGTTGCCACCTTTCTTTCTTCTCACACTTCATCCTTCCCTTTACCTCTTCGGGCAACACCTCTTCTGCTGCTGCTTGAAGATACATATCTTGCAGTTTTTCCTTCAGCAATTCCATTTCAATTTCATGGATTTCGCTCACACTCAAGTAACTTCCTATTTCAAATTCACACCCATCTCGTTCATCTTCCTCAGGAATGTGAACAGCCCAGTCAGATGTCAACAGCTGTGGGGTGACCACACAAATACATGAACAAATTATTTTTTAAATTTCAGGTTTTAAAATATTTTTTATGAATTCTTTTGGAATTTCATAAATGTACACAATGTATTTTGATCATATTCACATCCAACTCCTCCCCAACTTCTATGGGATTCATCCTCACATTAAAAGTTCATTCTTAAGATGTATCACTGTTTGCAGTATTGGGGATGGAACTCAGGGACTAACTGAGGATGTTGCTTGCTGGTAGATAACAAACCTACCAGCAAGCCACACCCTTAGCCACTTGTACTCCAATAATAGAGAGCTTGTAATTGAGTGCAGGTCTAACAACCTTAGTTCCATCCTTGGATCTCTTAAGGTCAAAGGAGAGAACAGACTCCCAAGAGTTGTCCTCTGATCTCCACATGCACTTGTGCATATCAATGTGGACACACATGCACACACATACACACACAAAATAAATGAACAATATTAATGGAAAAGAAATTCTACTGGGTAACTTGAAGAATTTACAATAAAATACCATTATCCTAGATAGACCTTTTTTTTTTTTTTTTTGGTTTTTTGAGACAGGGTTTCTCTGTAGCTTTGGAGCCTGTCCTGGAACTAGCTCTTGTAGACCAGGTTGGCCTTGAACTCACAAAGATCCGCCTGCCTCTGTCTCCCGAGTGCTGGGATTAAAGACGTGCACCACCACCGCCCGGCTTAGATAGATCTATTTTAACCACACAGTTATTAAAGAAAAAAAAAAACTCTGCTAATTCCACATTTTATACCAGCATTTTTTCCTCTGTTCACATTATAAAATTTAGTTTGGGGCTGAGGTTGTAGTTCAGTGAGAAAGTGCTTGCCATGTAGAAGGCCCAGCCCTAGGTCCTACCCCAAGTAGGCCCTCCAAATAATAATAGAATAAAATAAAGACTAGGAGTATAGAGTGCTTGTAGGGAATGAGGATCTGTGTGTGCATTATCATCATTATCGCAACAATAATAAATATATTTTAGTTTAAATAAACATCAAATTCACCTTTCTTCTGTATGTCTTTCTTCTTAAGTAGCCCAGGCTTCCCAGGAGCTTAGTATGTAATAAAGACTACCTTTGAAATAGCCATACTTCTGCCTCAGTGTACCAAGTGCTGGGACTTACATATACTACCATGCCTGGCTTAACATCAAAAAAGACTATGGATGTTTTAGACCCCTTAGTTTTGTATAGCAGAATTGTTAAATCAAGTTTCAGATGGGCATAGTGGTACATGCCCATAATCCCAGCACTCATTAAGTAGAGGCAGCTTTACCTGTTCTATTCTGGAATGTACTGCTTCAATCTCTGGAATATTCTTGAATTCATTCAGAAAATTTTGGATCTTTATCTGAAAATCTTGAAGCCATGTAGACGATACTTTCATCTCTGAAGAGTGCATTATCTCATTCCGACACTTAATTACCTACAGAAAAAAAAAACAGAGTTGGGCTGGTATGGTTTAGCAGGTAAAGGTGTTTGTTGCCAAGCCCAAGAGCCTGAATTCAATCCCTGGAACCCACACAGTAGAAGGTATGGTGAATTGAATGAGAATGCCTCACACAGGCTCATGTGTTTGAATAGCTGATCCCCAGTTAGGCAACTGGTATGGGAAGTCCTTCTGTTATGTGTTGCTTTTATTGGTTAATAAAGAAGCTGCTTTTGGCCAATGGTTCAACAGAACATAGCCAAGTTGGAAGAGATAAAAAGTAGGTGGAGTCATTGAGAAGCCATGGAGCCGCCAGAGGAAAAAGATGCAAGCTGCCAGCTGGAACCTTGCTGGTAGGCCATGAACCTCGTGTTAAAATACAAAATAATAGAAATGGGTTAATTTAAGAAATAAGAATTAGCCAGAAATATGCTTAAGCTATTGGCCAAACAGTATAGCAAATAATATGGTTTCTCAGTGATTATTTCAGGTCTGGGCAGCTGAAAACAAATGAGCAGCCTCCACCAACAGGGAATTGTTTGGGAAGGATTAGGAGCTGTGTGACATTGTTGGAGGACAAGACTCAGCAGGGTCAGGCTTTGTTGTTTCAAAAGATTCAAGACATTCCCAGTATGTTCTCTACCTCCTACTTACAGTTCATGTGTATGCTCAGCTGTTCCTGTTGCCATGCCTTTACTCTGCCATCATGAACTCTAACCTCTTGAGCCATAAGCTTTTTTTTATATGTTGCCTTGGTTTACAGCAATAGAAAAGTAACTAATACAGAAGAAGACTAACTTGTAACAAGTTGTCCTTTGACCTCAAGTATACGGTGGCACAGGCCCTCTTCCTCCTCAATAAGCAAATAAATGTACTAATAAAAATGCAAATAAATGTAATAGTAATAAATTAGACATAACATTTTTTAAAAGCCTTTTAAGTTAATAGGATAAACTGGGATATTTTAGCTCTAAAAAGAAATTACAAAAAAACTTTAATAAATTATAAAATGACCAGTGTGGTATGTAGAGGACAAGGGCTGGACCTTTTGAGAGCACTGCATAATCTAGCAAGTATTTAAAATAACATACAATACAATAAAGCCCTTTAGCCCCTTTAGTTTGTGCCTGCCCCGAGAGCCTCTATCAAGTAGTGAAATCTCTGTTGAGTCACATACTGAAATGTTCTCAAGGGACAGGTGACACCTTAGTGAAGCTGGTTCAAATACAGGTAGGAAAATGAAGGCAGAAGGGATAGGCATGAAGTAGAGAATGGGTGTCCCATTTAAGCAGCAGATTACTCACCTTGTGACTTGTTGCTATGGGAGGGATGAACTCAGTGTCACCAGATCTTATTTTTTATTTCAAAGATAGAAATTCTGATTTGACAACTAATTCAAAAGTTGTTTTAAAAATAACTAGGCAGGAACTGGCTAGAACTTGGCAGGAACTGCCAAGCCTGAAAACCTTCCATCCCTGGGACCCACAAGGTGGAAGGAAAGAACTGATTTTTGAAAGTTACCCTTGTCGGGCGGTGGTGGCGCACACCTTTAATCCCAGCAGTTGAGAGGCAGAGGCAGGAAGATCTCCGTGAGTTCGAGGCCAGCATGGTCTACAAGAACTAGTTCCAGGACAGGCTCCAAAGCCACAGAGAAACCCTGTCTCAAAAATTAAAAAGAAAGTTATCCACTTATAGCTACATGACCACATCTACACACACACACACCAAATAAATATATGGCACTTGGTGGTTAAGAGTACTTTTTGGCCAAGCGGTGGTGGTGTACACCTTTAATCCCGACACTCAGAGGCAGAGGCAGCTGGATCTGAGTTTGAGGCCAGCCTAATCTACTGAGCAAGTTCCAGGACAGGCAGAGCTACAGAGAACCCTGTTTTAAAACCCCTTCCCTCAAAAAAGGCACTTGTTGCTCTTTCAAAGTACCTAGGTTCAGTTCCTAGTACTCACACAGAGCCTCACAACCTCTGTAACTCCAGCTCCAAGAGATCTGATGCCCTGTTAGTATTTGGGCATCTGTACTGGCTGCCCTTGAGGTCCTGACAGGATCCATCTTCAGCTGCAGCCACTAAGAGCACCTTCTGTCCACGTTGCCTATGTTCCCTTTTAAAAGATGGGCCCTGTCCACCTCCCATCTCTCTCTCTCTCCTTCTCTGTCTCTGTTTCTCCCTCTTTCTTCTCCTCTGCCATTCTTGTCCCCTGAGGCCAGTCTCTCCCCTCCCCCATTTTCCCATTTACTTCCCCGAATAACTCCCCCACATCTCAGCTGCCACATGGTGTCTTTCTCTCTTGTGCTCCTTTTTAAATTACAACACCCTCTTCTGACCTCCACAGGCACCAGGTAGACACATGGTGCACATACATACATATAGGCAAAATACTCGATGCATATAATAAATGACAAAAAATTTAAAAAATAAACTTAATAATTTTGTAAACTCAGGATAAAGTAGGTCTACAAGCCAGATTTTGGGTATAGAAGACTGTCAAGAGTTAAAGAATTATTCAACCCACTGACACAAAAATAACAATCAAGGTAGAGAAATACAAAGAAGGAGCTGGAGAGGTGGCTCAGTGGTTAAGAGCACCCTGACTCCCAATATGGCATTTAAGAAAGACTATACCTCCAGTCCATGGAGTCTGACAGGAGTCTGACATCCTCTGCTGGCCTCCACTGGCACTACATGCACATGGTGCACAGATATGCATGCAGACACAATACCCACACACATAAAATAAAAATAAATTAATCTCTCTTTAAAAAAATGGTTGACAGTCATGGTGGCATGCAGTTGAAATAACAGCACTTGGGAGGCAAGAGAATCATGAGTTTAAGGCACACACAGTGACACCTTGTCTCAAGAAAAAAATAAACAAGAAATACAAAGAAATCTCCATGCTTTGCCCTGAAAATCATTTTCCCCGGATGTCTTTGAACATATCTGTGATATAAGCTGGAGTCATTTTGGGAAGGGTAACCTCAGCTAAAAAAAAATGCCTCCAATCAATTGGCCTGTGGTACATTTTCTTGAGTGATGTCCTACCTCACTGTGGGTGGTGCCACCTGTTATATAAGTAGCATTCTTCCATGGCCTCTGCATCAGCTGCTGCCGTCCCCACCCCGGGCTTCTGCCTTGTTTGAGTTCTTGTTCTGACCTCCTTCAATGATGGGCTGTGCTGTGGAAGTGTAAACTGAAGCAGTACCTTTCCTTCCCAGGTTGGTTTTAGTCATGGCAACTATCATAGCAATAGAAACCCTAACTAAGATAAAGTTTT
Source organism: Ondatra zibethicus (assembly GCA_004026605.1). Lineage (NCBI taxonomy): Eukaryota > Metazoa > Chordata > Mammalia > Rodentia > Cricetidae > Ondatra > Ondatra zibethicus. The sequence continues at coordinate 52,140 of PVIU01007660.1, read as the reverse complement.
TATTTCCTTAAAAAAATTTTTTTGCATATTTTTTCTACCAAATGACTTAAAACAACCTGCTAAAAAGCAAGTATACTGGCTCCAGATATAACCTCAGGCTGCAGCAGACAACACACAAATGCACAAAATCTTTCAAATCCCATCCAGTGCCAGGAAGTTGAGTAAAGGGAGATTTCTGATGTGGAAACCATAATGAAAACAAAATAAACTTATGCTTATGAGATAAAACGGTGCTACTACATATTTAAAGACAATTCAAATGGTCTATGTTCTTGGCTAGAAGATGAGATCAACCACTATGTTAAACAACTTCATCTCTGGGAAGATTTAACATCATCAATTTATCTTCAGCTGTTGCCATGCTGCTGAGATAGTATCATTTTTGACCAATATTATAAATAACCCAAGCCTTCTACACATTCTTTTCAAGGGCCTCAAAATTAAAAATGAGTGAGGGTTATTGTTTGGTGATATAGTGAACAATCAAAATCTTCTGGAGTTCTGTGACAGACAGAGCAATCCACCCTGACATGTATTACGCATTAGTGCTTATATTTTCTTCGGTTCTACCTAACTTGATCTCATGGCTATTTTATAGAAGGCCAGTGTTGTTTCCGTTGTTTGTTTTATTTTGGTTTGTAATTGTGGGGATGAGGACGGAACTTAGAGCCTTGTGCATGCCTTACAACCACTTTACCACTGAGTTTCACACCTAACTCTATATTTTTTTTTTTAAGTTTTAGTCCTGGAACTCACTCTGTAGACCAGGCTGGCCTCAAACTTAGAGATCTGCCTGCCTCTACTTCCTGAGCACTGGATTAAAGGCACATGTTAACAGTGCCCAGTGCCCTGTGTTTTTCTGTTTTGTGTATGTGTGTTCTATGCATGCGTGTATGTTCCTGTCTGTGTAGAGTCCAGATGCCGACATAAGGTGTCTTCCTCCATCATCCTTCACCTTATTTTTTGAGATAGGGTCTCTCAATGAACTTGGAGCACACTGGTTATGCTAGACAAGCTGCCCAGAAAGCCCTGTCTCTGTCCCTCTCCCCCAGTACTGGGGTGACAGATGTAAACTGTCATACCCAGCTTTTACATAGGAGCTTGGAATCTGAACTGAGGTCCTCATGCCTACCCTACTAACTGACCCATCTCCTCAATACCAGACCTATTTTTATACAGAAAATGACTTTGCTCTTGTTTATGGCAGAGCAGAGAAGATAAATCTGAGTTCCATGTACAGCACTGTGGTGGCCTGAATGAAAACGGCCCCCATAGGCTCATATGGTGTGGTACTATTAGGAGGTGTGGCCTTGTTGGAGTAGGTGTGGCCTTATAGGAGGAAGTGTGTCACTAGTTCACTTTGAGGTTTCAGAAGCTCAAGCTAGTCCCAGTGTCACTCTCTTCCTGCAGATCCAGATGTAGGACTCTCAGCTCCTTCTCCAGTATCATGTCTGCCTGCATGCCACCATGCCTCCCACCATGACAACAATGAATTAAACCAGCCCCAATTAAATGCTTTTCTTTATACAAGCACAGTAAGAAATTGTCAGGAAACTTTAATTTTAGAGAACTGTAGGGTTAGTGCTTGACCACATTCATATTCAGGTTCTTGGACATCACAGCAGGTACATATGACATGAGGCCCAAGAGCTGTTTAGGGATGCCAATTTTGGATTGAAGTCTTTCTTTGCCATTGCCATTCTGAGTGCTGCTATGCTATGCCTACATGGCTGGCTTATCATCAGAGTTTCATTTCTGAATCTGACAGCTCTTACCTCTGTGACTTTCTTCCGATCAACCACGAAGTGATCGCAGCAATTGATGAGACTTAAAAGAGCAACTGCATCACATTCCTCAGGTCCTCGTTTGTCTGCCAGTCCTCGAGGCATGAAGGCCTATAGTAAGAGGAGGTACTAGGTCACTTGAGTGTCCTCCAACTCTGGAGGCTAGAGAGGCAAAGTCTTTCTCCATTTCCCAACTGATGACTAATGTTCTCTTACTCCCTGAAGTTTCAAGCTAGAATGTCATGAGTTCAAAATGCAAGTTGGAAAGGTCATATCATACCAAGCCTTGGCAAGGGCACTAATTGAAGGGCTGCACTATCCCTCTGCAATATTACATATAGCTGATGTAACTGGTTTTCTTGAAGCTTACTATGTAAACCAGGGTGGCCTCAAACTCTTGAGATTTTCCTGCCTCTGCGTACTGAGTGCTGGTATTAAAGGTGGATGCCACCATGCCCAGCCTCTTGTCTTTTTTGTTATTTTGAGACAAGTCTCATTATGTATCCCTGGCTGTCCTGGAACTTGCTATGTAGACCAGGCTAGCCTTGAACTCAAAGGGATCCACTTTCTCTGTCTCCTGAGTGCTGAAATTGGTAAAACTGCAGTGCCTGTCATTAAAGAGTAGGCAGTTCCTACTTGAGAAACTTCTATCCATCACCATAACCTGGAGTATAATAGCCAGGTTCAAACACCAGCTACGCTACTGCCTTATGGCCTTAAGCAAGTTACCTACCTAATCCTCAGTCTCTGTCAGTCATTAGGGGTTAAGTATCTTCATACACATCAAAGGATGGTGTGAGGAGGAAGTTAAGTGGGCATAGAGAAAGCATTGTGCTGAGCATATGGCATAAAGAAATCTGAGCATCAGCAATTATGACGTCAATGGTGTGAGGTGAGTAGGTCCCACACAGGGGGTAGACAGGAAGCTTAGGATTGAGACACTAGACACACTGGAAGGCTTCACTGTAGCACATCCTGCCTTTAGCTGAATCTTCTAAAATAGGTCACACAAATGCTGTGACAGCAACATTTGAATATATTTTTTCCTGAACTATCTGCAAACTTAACACCTGGATGTAGCAACTTTACCAGACTAGGGGTCTCAAGGCACATTCCGGCTACAGGACTAGAGCACCTGCTAGAGTAGAAGACCCATGAAAAATTACTCTCATTTGGGAGTAGGGGCACACGCCTTTAATTCCAGCACTCAAGAAGCAGAGGCAGGGAGGTCTGTGAGTTTGAGGCCAGCTGATATACATAGACTTCTAGGCCAACTAAGGATACACAGAGGACCCTGTCTCAAAAGAAAAAAGTTATTCTCAATCAGAGCTCTAAATAAAAGATATGTTCCACTGAAAGCAAATAATCCAGTCAGTAAGCAGTTACAAAGCTTCCTGTAGGATGTGTATACTAGTATTCCAAAGGCTGGCAGGAAGCACAGGGAGCTCCAGAGTCATTTGGGACTGAGTTAGACCAGGCAGATTCAGAGAAAGAAAACAATGAAAATAATTGCAAAGGAGTTATCATAACAATGGGCAGTGAGAACTAGGCACCTGTGATAAAGTCAAGCAGAAGAAAGACTACCCAGTACCTAGAAGCAGTGGAAGACAAAAAAGCAGGGTCAAGTATTTGAGGAAGAATGGCAAAAGCAAGCCCAAGTTAGATTCTTAGCCTTTCTGTGTGGACAGGGATTGTGTGAGGGTACACAATGGGGTGCTGAGGTAGAGTAGATCAAAGATGCTAAGTCAGGGAACCCAGGAACTGAGATGATGGAGTTAGAAAGGGAATGTATACACAAGGCTGAACTAAGTGGTTTGCAAGTAGCCAGCAACCAAGGGGAGGAAAGGCTGGCAAGAGAGGTGGCACAGGTTTCAGAGGGCTCCAAAGCTATGAAAGCCATAATAGAGACCAAATGGGTCCAAGCCAGTCACAATAAAGGGAAGGGTTTTATTTCTCTAGGCAAAGGTGTTTTCCCATATGCTCTAGGGGAAGGCAGAAATTGGAAGCACTATTGCGGCAATAAAAAGTGGTGGTGGTGGATAGGGCTGGAGAGATGGCTCAGTGGTTAAGTGGACTTACTGTTCTTCCAGAAGAAGGACAGGAATAGAGAGCTCCAGGAACAGAAGGCCAGAGGAAGAATAGTTAGTTACCCATGTTGGGAGACTCACAACCACCTTTTACACCAGCTCCAATGGACCCAATTCCTTCTTCTGGCTCTAGTAAGCACCAGAATGCAGATGGCATACACTCACACATTAACATAATTAAAACTTTTCTTGTTTTTTTTTAAATTTTGAAACAGGGTCTCCCTATGTAGTCTAGCCATGTAGACCAGGCTGGCCTTAAACTCAATAGATCTGTCTGCCTCTACTTCCCCAGTGCTGGGATTTCAGGCAGGCACCACCAAGTCCAGCCCAATAGAAACTTTTCTTTTAAAGTTTTACTTATGTGCACTGGTGTTTTGCCTACATGCAAACTGTATGAGGGTGTCATGTACCCTGGAACTGGAGTTACAGATATTTGTGAGGTGCTATTTGAATGCTGCAAATTGAATCCAGGTCCTCTGGAAGTACAGTCACTGCTCTTAACTGCTGATCCATCTCTCTAGCCCCCAATAGAAACTCTCTAATCTTATTTTTTTAAAGGACTGTTGGGTATAGTTGTACATATCTGTAATCCAAAACACTTGGGAGATGGAAGCGGGATGGTTAGGAGTTTAAGGCCAGCCTGGGTTACATGAGACCTTGTCTTAATAAACTGGATAAAGACAGGGAGAGAACAGAGGTAGACTCAACATGTTAACTGCAGTCCCAGCAATGCCCCCTTCCACCTGGCAATTGTGTGCTTGTCCACATACTAACTCCTAAAATCAACTTGTGTTAGGAAGCTACTTCTGACCCATCCCTCCACTCACTACTGAGCTTCCAGGAAGCATCAAGAAATCAAAACAAATTCCCAATCAGCCCAGGCAGTAAGTCACAGTGCCAAAATCTAAAGACAGGCCTAACAACATCTACCTCATAACCCACCACAGTTCTACCTTAGCTAGGCACTCCGTGGCCAAAATGAGCCTGTCGTAAGGCACACCTTATCTCTTCTTCCATGTCCCCTGGTCTGTACCTTCTTTCCCCTTCTTTTGAGACAAGGTCTTAAACAACATAGCCTAGGGTATCCCCAAACTTGCAGCAACCCTGCCTCAGCCTCTGTAGTGGTGGAATTACAGGCATGAGCCACTGCACTTGGCTTCACTATACGTCTTGCACCAGCATCTCTTAGTGAAATCTTTACTATAGATTCCAAGAAGCAAAGCTCAAAGGCCTGCAGGAAGAGCTAAAAGATTCTTTTTTAGTACATTGGGATGGGTTCACTCTAACAGCCTTTAACCACTAGAACACTAGACCAACTAATCTCTTAGTACCTATACTTTCTAAAGTCTCAGCTTTCACTCACAACCCATCCTCTGCCCTGGGGCAACAGGCTGCAAGTGCTTACCTTGGCTACCTCCCAAGCGTCCACGGGCCAGAGGCCAGGCCGGCAGTTTCCCCAGTGCACATCTCCATTTCTGTTGACATGATGCCTCAAGATCTCACGTTTCCACTCTGTGCACACCACACACTGAGGCTGAAACTACAGGGGGCGGACATGAGGCAAGACCCAGGCGTGCCGGGCAGCGGAAATAGGAACACCCTGGAAGCAGCCCCGCCCCTCGAAAAAAAAAGACAACAAGCTCAAGGAACTGGGGACAGGCTGGGAATAACTGTCCCAGCCCCGGGCCAGCAGCTTACCTGGCGGGCGCGCGGGCTGCACCGGGAACCACCGCGGCAGATGGCGTGGGGACCAAGGCCAGGGACTGCACCCAGCAGTCCGCGATGGAAGGAAAGGACCTCGCGGCTGATGAAGCCCTGCAGACAGCTGCGCAGCAGCAGCAGGCAGTGTCCTGCCTTCACCCAGTTTTTGTACTCAGCGCAATTGAGGCGCACCGCCAGTTCTGACAGCACCATGTCTCAACCCCGAGCTGTGAAAGGTGGGGCCGGCGGCGGTACGCACGCACGCGCAGGACTCTGGGAAGTTTCTACAGCGCAAGCGTTGGAGGAACGCAGGCGCAGCCCCACCCAGAAACTATTCCCACCCTTGGTGTTGCGTAGACCACAATCGTGACAGATGGTAGAGGCAGGCCATTCTTCCACGTCCGGGAAGCTGCAGCTCCTCCACTTCTTAAAGGAACCACCTAAGGTTTGTGGACTTGAAACATTCAGATAGCCCCTGTGATTAAAGCCCTTAGACTTTCTCATTTCCCCAGATATCCTGCTAGCCATCTAACCACTCCTGATGTGCGGATTCCCGCTTTGACTCCTTAAATTGTAAAGATGGAGTGCTCAAGGCACATTTCTCGAATGACATATTTTCCTTGCATTATGCAATTCTAGAAAATTAACTAGTTCCTAATACCACAGAACAACCGCAGCAAATCCCAGACATCAATAGACAGCGCCTGCTATCTGACTGATGCGCAGGTCTATTCTGTTGTGTGCTCCCCGGCACGTGCTAAAGTGACACTAGGGCCAGAATCTCCATAATTGGAGCACCTGGCGAGACAAAAGTAGATACCATGTTTCCTGGATTTGGAGGGAGGGCTGCACAGTCACAAGCTGAAGCCTCCAGAAAACATACACCACGGTTATTATTTTAGCTGTCAGAACACGTTAGATTATCAATATAATGTGAGAAAAAGTCACTGTCTTAGATGCTTTTACTGAAGTTCTTTAGCTTGGAAAACATGTTGAAATTGTGTGTAATCAAAAGACCTTGAATGAAGGCTGTAAACAGAGGAGCCTTTCTAAGACTCACAGCATAGGTAGTGTTAAGGTGCACTAGTTCTGGGTTCAAACTACCAAGTTTTTGTGGTTTGATCTTAGCTAATTCTAGTTTTAATCCTAATAAATTACTTTACTTCTTTGTGCCTCTGTTTATCATCTGTAAGATGTTATTAATACTTACCTCACAGTGTGGTGAGGGACACTTATACACATGGAAACACTTAGTATGATGCCTGGCACACAGTAAGCTCTTGGTAAGTGCGAGCTCTCATGTTATAGTGACTTAAATATGCCCTTTTATCCATCAGTTTACATTATTGGACAAAGAATTTTATCAAATCACTGGCCAGTTAGAAGTGGGGACAATTTATAAAAAACAGAGACCAGATCTGGTGATCTGAAGACTCAAAATATAGTGCAGGCAGGTATCTCTTAATTTTATCTTACTAACCTCAATATTAAACCCATCCAAAGCAAATCCAAGTACCCCATCCCATCAAAGCAAATGAAACTTCAACAAAACCCTATGAAATCTACATTAACATTTATCCTTTTCTAATTTTTCATAAGTTTTCTTAAAAATTTTAAAAGTCTAAATTTGAAAGTAAGGGTGGGACATGCCTGTCTTCCCAGTACTCAGAGGTGAATCACTTGAACCTAGAAGGTTCAAGGCGAGCCTGAACAACATGGAAACAACCCTGTCTTGTTTTTTTAATGGAAAAAAAAGAAGAAAAAGAAAATAATGTAATTGGTATTTCTTTTGGAGAAAAAACAAAACATGGCAGACAAAAGTTTATGCCTACCCTTAACCAGGCTAATCTTTAAACAAGGTTCAACCCCTGCGGTTAATAACTGGCCATGCTCTGATCAAGTTATCGTCTTCCCCCTAACTCTAAAAGGCCTTCTATACATTTCAAAAGGACATTTCTGCAGATGTAAAAAGGAAAAGGGCGGATCAGGGCCAATGTCTTCTTTCAGGGTTAAACTAATACTAAAACCAAGACTACAACCCAAAATATCTTCACCAAAATTAACTAGAGAGTTGGTAGTTCTCTGAAACTTGTATAAATTTTATTTATTACTGTAAATACTAAAATCACATTGAAAACACCTTAAAGCCAAGTTCCAAACCACCTGCTAGAGAAAAACCACTATGGAATCCAGTTTCTTTGATTGAACCTGGTTAACAAAAGAGGCAAAAGACATGGTTTGTGATGAAAGTTACGATTCAAATGCTAAGTATTTCCAAGCTTTAATAAAGTATATACCAATTCCAAGTACCAAGCATGATATCAAAATTCAAATTCACTGGTTTACTCTTAAATCAAAATCAAATTCTGTTAATTGAATCCTATCTTACTTGATTTACACAATGCATTCAAAGGTGTTATAATTAAGAAAAAGTAGCCATTGAATGCATCATGTATAAAAATGCAATTAACATTTCAAAACCACACTTAAAAGAGAAAATACCTGAAAAGTTAATTCTATTAATAAAATCATCTGAAACAATATCCTGCAGATAAAAATACATTTCTTGTATATACATGTAGATTTCTACATGAAAGATAGGATTCAGCTCCCAATAGAAAAGGGCCGACTCCTGATCAAGACATCTTAGTTTGCCAAACCCATGTGATTACCACTGTGAAGAGAACTGAAAACAGAAGGAGAAAAGGGTTAGGTTAAAGGAAGAATAAAAGTTTAGTCACCTACTCTGGAAAAGTGTCAGAGTTGGGTGAAAAGCAGGAGATGAAGGCAGAAATGAAACACAGAAGACAAAGAAGGCCTCAACCCTGACTGGAAACGGAGACTCAAGCAAAGTTGAGAACATATGATACAGTTGCAGTGAGATGCTTAAAGCTAGAATCTGGTGGTTATAGTTATAGAATCTCAATTAATCATCTTAAAATTGAATCAGACAAACATCTAAAATTTCATTGAGGACCATATTACATTGGCTAGATATAACTCAGCATGTTATTATCATTAAAAAAAAACATAGAACAAAAACAACAAAAAAAAACTGCTCCAAATAACATCAAGTTATCAGAAGACATTTGAATCAGATCATATACATCAAAGCTTAAAAAGTTCCTGACTGGCTGTAAGAGACAGTGTAGTACTCTAGAAATAGAAATCCTATTGAGAGGTACCAGTGCCAGAAACTCCACTGGACCCTAGACAGGCCCTGCACTGTGGACTTTTCAAATGACTGGACCAGGCTGTGTCCAGCAAAAATATCCTATTGCTTTGCTGACAATATTAAATTGAGATTGCTCAAAACAACCCCAATTGTGTTGGGGAAGGTAAGAAGTTAAATAAGATAAAGAAATGTCACCGAAACTTCATGCAAACTAGAGCGTTCAAGTTCTTTGCTTCCTAGTTAATGCTGTATGCAGAAGTATCCTTTACATGACATTTTCCTAACAAAAAGGTTTCCATTTCCTCACACATGAGAATAATTGCATTATTTGGGATCCTTGATCATTGTAAATCACTTACTGTCTCTTTTCAAAGACAAAGTTCTTTCATTTTACCCAAATCCTATACTGAAAAACAACCGAGGTGTTAAATGTTATCACCAGTTAGGAATGTCTGAAGAAACTACATTAACCTTAAAACAAAAAATGTTTTTGGTCAAATTTCAGACATATGTAATTTAAAAACTGACTGGCCCCATCAGGTTAAAGATGAAGGGAGGCCCGAAGAACTCTAGAGAGCTTATATACACACAAGTGAGTAAGTTTGTCACAGTTTTACAGTATTCAAAAATGACAGACCTGCCTTAAAAAAAAAACAAAAACAAAAAACCCCCCAAATCAAAAAAGACCATTATACCCAAAACATAAGAAAACAATTAAATAAACAAGTTTGGCATTTTCATTACTTTATAGTATAAAACAATATTAAATCTATTACTGGCAAGCGGACACTGATTTGTTACCTAGTTTGAAATGTGTCGCATTTAAGCATACTATACAAGTTGACTATACAATAGATTGATGGTCTTTTTGATGAAAGAAGTGCACCCTGAAAAGTTTAGCCAGTTTAGAATATTTAGCTCTTAAGGGCTTTATTTATTTATTTATTTATTTATTTATTTTGAAAAAAAGTCCTTTTCCTTTTAAAAATTGATGGCTGAATTCAGCCTTTTGTGTGTGTGTGTTGTTTTTCATTTGTCAGCCTTCCTGGTTTAAAAATAATGTCTATGGACGCCCACCAGGGGGCAGTGTAAGATTAGCCATTAAATCACGAACAGCTGCAAATATTGTGCATTCACCTGAAACAGAGAAAAATGGTCATTAGCTATTCGTAGTACAGGAGAGACGTTAACACACCGGTGAGGGGAGGGTTGATTAAAATCAGTTACAGATTTGAAATAAAAGACTACGTATTTCAAACTATTCAGATTTTTAGGCGATGAGATCTGGTGTGGACTAGCATATTATATTTGGGTGGGGTTTTGCTTTTGTCTCAGGAAGAAATCTGGGGCAAGTGTCAAGTTTAAACAGAGAGAAAGAGATGCCCTCAGTGCATAGAATCAGTGTCACATTGGATAAGACTTTAAAATTGAATACTGTAGAATGCTTATGCATTTTGGATTTAATGACAAGTTCTAAATTATATTTATGCATTGCTTACAACTTCGGTGATGTCCTCCTAATACTGCATGAGAGGCCAGATGAGAATGCCTCCAATAGGTAATAGGAATACTGTCCAATAGAACATTCTGTGACAATGGGAACGTGTGCTTTGTGGTTACCAAGCACTACTCTTGGCTACGAAACTGAACACTTTCATTTTCTAAAATTATACATTAAGACTGAAGTCAATTAAATACAAAAATAAAGTGGGTTTTTTGTTTCGTTTTGTTTTGTTTTTTTAAAGGGAGAAAAGGTCTATTTATACTTAAAAGTTATTTTTTTCCTTTTCTTTCCTTTTTGGTTGCCATGAGACAATAGTCTCACTATGTAACCCAGACTGGCTTGGAACTCAACATCCTCCTGCTTCAGCCTCCAAGTGCTGAGATTATAGGTGTTAAGCACTGGACTAAGGTGGGATTTTTCTTCAAAGCTCTTCAATGTGAGATGGGCAAGGAAGCCTAAGTATCACATACCAAAAATCTAAATATTCTATTTATAGAGTCACCAGTGATACCTCATCCTCTCAACTTCCTCTCTGCCTCTTAGTTCTTATAAAATATTGCAAATACTTAAATATTATAAAACAAACCGGACTTTCCCCACTAGAACATGTTTTGACACTAGCACAGCTGAAAGGGGCAGAACACACTGACTCTGTGCAAGTCACTGACAGCCTTTGCTCCAAGCACTGGAAAATGAAGGTACAGAACAAAAGGACAAAAGAAATCCAAAGGTTTGTCCAGCCAAAAAAGGAACAAAAGAAAAAAAGAAAGTACTCCCACAATACCTTACCAACTGAGGTAGGTGCATGTGCGCGCACGTGTGTGCATGGGTGCGTGCACATGTGCACAGGCACACGCATACACACACTTCTTTGACACTTTAATTGATAGGCCGAAAAATCTGCTTGATTTTTTTTGTAGGATCAAAACATTTCCCTTATAACTTTTAAATTCCAGAAGATATAATATATAAAAAATGAGAATAGTCATGTCTATATGAAGGAATTGTGCTTATCAGAGTTCTACTAGATTGATACTTTGAGAATTCTGGTAGTTTTAAATTTTGATTCCCAAGGACTTATTTTCAGCTGAAGAGATAGGTCAAAGAGTGAAGGCAGAGAAGTGTCAGAAGTAAAAGTACTATAACAAATGAAGCATACTGCTCTCTATTGCCCAGTGTATTCCTTAGAAGCAAGAACTTACCTAGGTATGATGTGGGGAACAAACAGCTTAAAAAAAAAAACCTCATTTTCCTCAGGATCCCTAAAACTTTTCATACTGTGATACCTAAAATGTTTCAGAGAACAGCTTTTTCCTTGTTTACCATAATTGCGTTAGCAAGGAATAAAGAGGACTTCCTTAGTATTAGACATGAGTGAACATCCATTTAAATTTTCTAAGTATTAGAAATGAAAAAAATAAAAAGTTCTCTTTGCTGAGCTTCATGTTTTAGAACCCCAAATTAGGTTTTGCCAGGAGTCACATGTTAAGTGTGGGCTACTCCAGCATTGAAGCAACCTTATTTATCTTTCAAGAAACACTCTGGTTTCTTCGGAAATGTCCAGTCTCAGAGCTTCATTGTGCACTCAGGGAAAAGGCTCACTTGCACCCACCTGACACTTACATAAGAAGCCCAAAAAGCAGTGATGCCATTTGTATCAGCTTTTATTCTTCACAAAACATTTAGAAGATACACAACTTTTAATAATAGTATTCTGTTCATGATCGAACCATGAAGTATGAGAAACCAACATGCATTTCAACTTTGTGATGTACAGAGTGGCAGGTATTGATGGCAAGGCAGGAATTCACAGCCACAGAAAATCTATCATCCTAACCTAGGGCTTTGTGGCAATGTGTGCTATAAATACAAGCTTCTGGCATTAGCAACCGGCTCAGTCCCAATAGTAAATTGCTAATAAAAATGAAGTCCAGGCAGGAAAAAAATGGACAAAAATGAAGAACCAGTGAGAAAGAAAGAAAGCAACAAGCAGACACTAAGAGGGCCATGGCAACAGAGCACTAGTACTAGGATTGGGGGGCAGAGGAGGGAATGAGGGAAAAGAGGAGGGAAGCGGAGGCAGGTCTCTCTCAAAGGAACCCTTATAACATATATGCAATAAAACACCATCTACTGCTCATGTACCTTGTCGTGGTGGGTTCATCTCTGCAAACCTCTTCAGAATGTTGCTGACCATCATGGGCGCAGCAACAGAAGAGTTCTGCTGTCTGGGAATGTCTGCCTGCTGAGTGGTACCTGAAGCCATGTCATAAATGATTGGAACTATTATACTAACAGGTTCTTGGGGAGGGACTGATGTTTTCTGAGTTAGTTGAAGCTGTAGACACACAAAGAAAATAAAAAACAGAAAATCAAATATTTGTCTTAATTGCTCGAGGTACTATCATTTACTTTCAGATTAAGATACAGCAAATACAAGAAAATTAAATAAGATAAAAAAGTGACAAACAACTGAGTATTACGATTGTCTCACAATTACTAACTTGAATACATTTCTGTTGTTACTAAGGAAACAGTGAAGAAATATGGTCGTATAGCGGGCAATAACTGATAACACAACAAATTGTTTTATACTCTCACATGGCTGTTTCCTCAGAAACTCTGCACATGCACAGATGATGTCAGGTGTTACTTACAAAAAATAGCATTTTGGATTTCAACACCACAGCTGGTGTCCCAGGAGGTGCAATTGGTGGTGCGCTGGGAGGGATGGTGAGGCAAAACTGAACATTCCATTTTAGCTGGGTTGCTTGGTCTGGGAACTGTTGTGAAAGGGGAGAAATTATGACAAAACTCCTGTTAACACTTAAATCACATCTGGTCTGGAGTCTGAGGAGGTGAGACTTCCACATTCTATTCAATCATTCAGACAGCATGCACTTTCTTAAAAGAAATATACATGAATATACATGAAGTCACTAGGGAAAACTTGGCGGTAAATTTGTGTGCTCTGTTCTCATTCCTTCCTAGGCGCTTCCTTACTATTCCCAAGGCTAGTACTTCAGCTTCTACAGTGTTTCCAACATCTAGCTACTTTTGTGTCACTGTTTTCAAAGAAGTCAACAAAGCTCAGGACTGCTTCTTCCTTGAACCCCTAACAATCCCAGTGGTTTACTCTTTGGGTGCATGCTTACAGCTACTATCAGTTCCACATCTTGAATGAGGCACTAATCATGCTCACAAACGCTGAGTGGCGCTATGACTTATGCTGCTCCCTCCCACAATTAAGGTCTAACACATATCACTTAAGGCTCTCATTGACTAGGATCCATTTACGTTTCCAACTGCTTCCTTAAACAAACTAGGCAAATAGTGTCAATGGTTTAGAAGGATAATTCACTGATGCTTTTGCAGACAGGTATTACTTCTTCAAAATCTCAAAGACATCTTTCTGACATACAAGGTCTGTTACAGACTACCACATCAAAAGGCAAATGTTAATACAAAAATAAAAAAACAAAAACAAAAAAACTTCCTCCCCAATCCTGATAGTAAAATGTGAACAGAAATGAGGGAGGTATGAGGCTAATCAAATCACCACCAGAAATAAATATCAAGATCAAAAGACTGGGAGATTGAGAGAATATAATTAATCAACTATCACCAGGGTTCAAACTAAATAATTTTAAGAAATACCCACAGTATGGGGCTAGAAAGCTGGCTCAGCGGGTAAGAGTGCATACTGCTCTTCCAGAGAAAGCCAGTTCAGTTCCTAGCACTTATGTGGGGTGGATCAAACTAACTTTAACTCCAGCTTAAAGGGATCCAATGCCCTCTCTTTTGGCCTCTGCCCATGCCTACACCCACACATGGCATATATAGCTACACATATATACCCACACAAAATCAAATGAAAATAAATCTTGGGGTAGAGAGATGGCTCAGAGGTTAAGAGAGCTTGTTGTTCTTGCAGAGGACCCAAGTTTAGTGCCCAGCACCATGTCACAACTCACAACCAGATTCAGGGAATTGAATGACCTCTTTTGGCTTCAATGGGCACTGCTCTAACATGCACAAACCCAGATGCAGACCAACACACACACAATTGAGATTTCAAAAATAAATAAATTTTAAAAAATAAATAATGGTGCTAGGGAGATGAGTCAGTGATTAAGAGAATTGGCTCCTCTTCAGAGGACCTGGCTTTGGCTCACAATCATCTATAACTCTAGTCCCAGGGAATCTGACATTCCTTTCAGGTATCCTAGGGCACTTATGTGGTACACAGACACACATGCAAGCAAACATCCCATAAAAATAAGTACATTTTCAAAATAGAAAAATAAAATAATAAAGAAGAAAAAATAGCTGAAACTACCAAAGGTAGAAATATAAAGAGAAAAGAAAAAAAAAAGACTGATAACTGAGTTTGGCGTGCTTGTAGGACTGGAAACTGGAGAACCTCTACAAGGAAAAGTTACTAGGATCTATCAAAGTGACATCTATCTATCTATCTATCTATCTATTTCACAGCTATTAAATAAATATAAAATATTTTATAATAAAAATAGACACAAGTACACAAGTACATATAGGAGCAAGCCATTTCCACTTCTCATAAGACCATCTCTGCAAGAAGTTAGTTACTGGGACCTCTGCTTGAACAGAGAATGGATGGAGAGTGGTTACTGGGTAATTGCTCAATCTATCACCTTGCCCTGAATTCAAAAGACACAGCAGAATTGTGTCATCTTGTCACAGCCAAATTTTAAGACAAAATTAAGAATTTAATTCAATTTAAGCCTTTAACAACTTTTTTAGCAGCCAATGAATAGCTATGAGTTTGAGGCCAGTCTATTAAAAAAAAATTAAGATAAAAAAATCAACCAATGAACAAAATAAGTGAGCTAGAATAAACACTTCTCTGCATCAGAAAAGCTTTTGTTTCTCAGTAACTCACCAGCTCCAACTTCATAATATGCACACAGTCACGGAGGATGTGTGTTGGTGCTCCCAACAGCTTGGTGAAGGCTATAAGTGTGTTGGCTTTAAATGGTGGTCCTGCAACCTATGGGGGGGGGAGAAATCACCTTACTCTTCATTCTACTTTGACTTTTCTGGTTCACGGATTAAATTACAAGCATGCATTAGAAAACATATACTCGGGCTGGGGGATGGTGGCACCCGCCTTTAATGCCAGCACTCGGGAGGCAGAGGCAGGCGGATCTCTGTGAGTTCAAGGCCAGCCTGGTCTACAAGAGCTAGTTCCAGGACAGGCTCCCAAAACTACAGAGAACCCCTGTCTTGAAAAAAACAAAACAAAACAAAACAAGCGGCTGGAGAGATGGCTCAGCGGTTAAGAGCACTGGCTGCTCTTCCAGAGGTCCTGAGTTCAATTCCCAGCAACCACATGGTAGCTCACAACCACCTCTAATAAAATCTGGTGGCAACTTCTGGCCTGCAGGGACATATGCAGACAGAACATTGTATATATAATAAATATATCTTAAAAAAAAGAAAAAAGAAACCTTGTCTTGAAAAAAAACCAAAAAAAACCCAATACATACTCAGGGCTGGACAGATCAGTGGTTAAGAGCACTGGTTGCTCTTCCATAGGTTCTGAGTTGAATTCTCAGTAACCACACGGTGGCTCACAGCCATCTGTAATGGGATCTGGTGCCCTCTTCTGGCCTAAAGACATACATACAGATAGAGCACTCATATACATAAAACAAATAAATAAAAAAAAGAAAGAAAACACATACTCTTGTTTCAAAGAATTTCTCCAAAACTTGAAGCTCATCAGGTTTCCACTGTCCTGCATTTTCAGGTGTTACTTTTAGCTGAAGGGTCTGGTTGGTTTTGGGACTAAGAGCTACTCTGCATTTCAAGGCATCTGTCTTGAACATGATTACACCAGGTTCGTTGGAATTGATCAGCTGCAACTGCAAAACAAGGATGAAGCAAATCAACAGGGAAAGATAAGCATATTGTTGACAGAACTGTCACAATAGAAAAACAACTAAGTTGGTCCAGGCTAGCCAGATGAGAGTCACAGAGTCCAACATTAGATGGACCATAAGTAGCAGAACTCAGGCTGCAACACAGCTCGCATCATCACTAAGCTGAATTTTAATTTATTCAATGTATCTTAATATTGGGAAGGGATTCAGTGACAAGAGAAGGCAAAGAGAGAGAGTTTGATCAAAGTAGATCATGGCCACATATGAAAAACATCAAAGCAGGAACTGTTTTTCTTGAGGATGTAGATTCACTTCCCAGTACCCACATAGTGCCTCACAACTCCTAAGTATAGTTCTAGGGATATCTGATGCCTTCTTTGGGCCTCCATGTGCACTGTGTACATCTAGTACACAGACATGAAGGTAAAAACACTCATAAAATACAATTAAAAATAAAGAAAATCAAATGAAACCCACTATTTTATATAATCCAAACAAGGCAATAATTTCTTAAAATACTTTTTTACATTCTTTTTCAAGATCTGACTATAAAGCCGGGCGGTGGTGGTGCACGCCTTTAATCCCAGCACTCAGGAGGCAGAGGCAGGCGGATCTCTGTGAGTTTGAGGCCAGCCTGGGCTACAAGAGCTAGTTCCAGAACAGGCTCCAAAGCTACAGAGAAACCCTGTCTCGAAAAACAAAAAAAAAAAAAAAAAAAATTAAAAAAAAATCTGACTATAAGATTGTGAAATGGCTTTCAGGCAACTGTACACTAGATATTATAAATAGTGACCAGTTTGGATACTTCATTAATACACATAGATTCTGGCAATAATGGTAACTATAAATTAAGAACACATTGAATACCAAGATAATATCCTAAGGCTTTACATGGAGCACTCTGAATGCCCACAAGTGTTACCAGTCAGGTAGATACGATCTACATCAGAGCACAACCCAGGAAACCTAGCAGCCAGACTGTAGAACTACTGCTCTCAATATCGACCTATCTCTTAAGGTTATCACCATAAGATAACGATAAGGTTATTACCATGTCTGTTTCTACAAGGCTTTTAAACAAATCTAATTGCTCATGTATTTTTTAAAAACTGAACCCTAACATCTATGAGCAACATGTTGATTTTGAGATTTTGATGAAGACTCAGCTTCAAAGTCAGTCTGCCTACAAAGGTACTCCAGAGAGTAAATTTGTATGTGCAAGGTCAGACCCTGTGTGAGTTGGTTCCTTGCAATGTAATAACCTATTCCCAGGTCAGGGTTAGCCACATTATCTCGAAAACACAGAACAGTAAACTGGAAAACCCTCTAACCTAAGAATAGAAAATGATGGGGTTCATCTTTAATGCTAGGCAACGAAGTGAAGTATATATAATACTAACAAAATGTTAAGAAGGTGACAGAGTGTCCCTCACAAAGACTTTATTCTCTCTTTGCAAAGGATCATTTAGGGGCTGGAGAGATGGCTCAGCGGTTAAGAGCACTGACTGCTCTTCCAAAGGTCCTGAGTTCAATTCCCAGCAACCACATGGTGGCTCACAACCATCTGTAATGAGGTCTAGTGCCCTCTTCTGGCCTGCAGGCATATACACAGACAGAATATGATATACATAATAAATAAATAAATATTTTAAAAAAAAGGATCATTTAGAAAGTCACATAGCACTCGTACCGTTTCCTGTTGAATAATTCTTTGAAGGTGTCGTCTCATAATGACAGATCCAAGGAATCTCTCAAGTGGGGAACAAAGGTAACTGCCTGCCAGGCCAGGAACAAGGCCTGGAGTTGGAGAGGGTAATAGTAAGATGTTCAAGGCACTATGAGTGAGGATGGTGGGTATGGATGCTGCCCAGGAGCGCTGAGGTAGTTTGCGAGGTGGAGGCATGTTGGTTGGCATTGTCTGGGAACCTTTTGGAAAGGAAAACAAATAATTTCATTTGCAAATGCACACTATTCCATTATTGTCTGTTTTGTCTTCATCACAGATGATGTAACTGGGACTCTTGTAATTATTTCTTGTCACTAAGGACTCTTATGTCAGTCATCAAATAACAATCAGCTGCCATGATTCTCCTGATTGTTTCCAGGCTCCTTACAACATGACCGTGCAGGAACACTTCCAAGGAAGTGGGACCTGATTCTCAACCTGGAATCTTCTTGGCCTTATAACCTGCATTTGGCCAAACAGATTACCATGGAAGAGATGCTCGACTAGGTACAGAACTTCGTGTGCTTTCCTCTAACGTCTACCCACTGTGTAAAAAAACCATGATCAAGTGTGAGACCACACAGAGCACAGAGCATGTCAACTGAGGCTATGTTAGGTCTCTTAGTGTAGACACACAAGTAAGCTGAGTACAGAATTGTAAGCCAACAAAACATTGATTTTTTTTTAAGCACTAAAATTATGTAACAAAAGTAAACCTATATTTGTAAAATTCTCTTGATTTCTATAGTTTTGTTGGTTAACAAGGTATCTTTTATGGTTCAATAGTGTAGAGAAAAATTAACAGTCATGACAGAGTTGCTGGGACTCACCTCCTAAGACTTCTGGAGACAACCCTTTTTCTTACTACATTTTCCCTCACTTTGCTAATTAATACTGTGAACTGATTTACAAAGAAACAAAGTTTAAGGTTTGGAAATCCTCATTTGAGAAATACACTGTGACTTTATGCCAGGGCAAAATGACAGAAATCGTCTATTGATAATGCTTTAGAAGAACATAATGCTGGCAACACTCACTTGTGCCAGCTCGGGGGGAATGAGAAGCATCTGGAACAGGAGAATGTAGAGAGGGGTTGGCTGGTGACATTCCAGGCAAACGGGTTGCTGGTGAGGGTCCAGACACTTGAGGAGACCCAGGCCAGTTTCCTGCTCGTCCACTTGGTGACACCATAGTGTACGGAGAACTAGGGTCAAGGGTTCCTAGAGAAAAAAGCAAACAGATGAGTCTCAAAATATGTATTTTAATGTCCTCAAAGTATGTGACAACAGTCATAGCCTCAAATAGTGAGCCACTATAGTTATCTTTCACTAAAGCTTGATGTTTCTAAACACATTACACCTAAGTCTCTATTTTGTGGTGTTTGTGTACTTTCTGTGTGTTTGTTTTTTGAGACAGGGTTCTCTTTGCATAGCCCTGGCTAGACTGGAATTCACTATATAGACCAGGATGGTCTTGAATTCACAGAAATCCACCTGCCTCTGCCTCCCAAGTGCCAGAATTAAAAGCATGCAGCACTACACCAGCTAGAGTTTGTGTACTTTCAAACTAGATTAAAGACTTGGAAAAATGAAAAGGATAAATTACTTTCAGACAAGCTTCCGAACACATAAAGAAAAGTCAAGTTCCACTGAAAGGAAGACCAGCCCTGGCAAATTATGTTTCCATTCTACTGAGAAAAGGATGAGAGAGGGAAAGTACACAATTTCTTTATTCAGCAAAGGCCAGACTGACTAAGAAATAGAACTGAGAATCAAGTTTTGAAAGCAGTGGATTCCTTAGCAATTTGATATTTTAAACTATACCAAAAACACCTTTGACATACTGTTTATATTCTTTTGTCACCAAATGATACACTGATAAAATATTTCTAACATCCATTTTAGTGAATAAATAATCTTGACTTATAAAAAAGGAAGTCTTACAAATAAGTAAGACAGCACTAGAAAGTAGGCAAGGTGTATATAAATTGGTGGGAATAAAATAAGAGACACTAAAGACAAATGGGCATTTGAAAAGTAAGTTTGAGTTAAGTAAGTGAAATTTAACTAACAATCAAGAAATGTATATCCAATAGTAAAACACCTAGCAAATGGCCAAATTTTTAGAAAATCTTAATATACCATGTTGGTAATATCGCAGGACAACAGACATTGCCCCAACAATGCTACAGGAAATTGGTATAGCCTTTCAGGTGAGCAATTAGCCCTATGTTGCAAAAGCTTTAGAATTTCTCAAATGTGGTACAATCTCAATGACATGTTAGGAACTTACCTAAGGTGATCATCATGGATGTGAGTACATATGGTACCATTTTAAATTGTGGGGAAAAAAAAAACATTCAAAATAGATATAATACAGGACACTAGTTAGCTATAGTATACCCAGACAAGGAATACTATGAAGCCATGTAGTATGATGATGGAGAACTTTTACTGACAAATGTTTAAACACAACAGTATTAGTAATAATTAAAGTCCTAGCTAAAAACAGCTGAAAGACTAAGGAAGTTTTTTAGGTTCTGATGTCCATGATGTTCACGATATTTAAGTGAATTGTGTATATATAATCCACTGCCATGTGGGATGGGGAGGAGATGTGTGTTGGTGTGTGTGTAAAACACGTCTCTAAGAATATATCTGAAATCAGGGGCTGGAGAGATGGCTCAGTGGTTAGGATCACTTGTTCTTGCAAGGAATCCAGGATTTGGTTCCCAGCATACACATGGTGGCACATAACCACCTATAATTCCAATTCCAGGGGATCTGATGTTCTTTTCTGACCTCCAGGGGTACCAGGTATGTGCATGGGACACATATATACATGAGGACAAGATACTCATACACATAAAATAAAAATAAATAAATCTTAAGAAATATATCTGAAATCAGTGATATAAAATGCCTCTGAGAAAAGAGATAAGATGGCTGGTGAAATGAAAACAGTTGAGTCAGATGTCCTGTCCTATGCTTTTAATCACAGCACTTGGGAGACCAGTGGGGTTGGGGGTAGCAGTGGGATGGGGGTGTTGCTGTGATTTAAAGGTCAGCCCAGGCTATACAGTGAGATCTTGTATAACAAACAAAATGACAACAAACACAAGGGATCATTTCACTGACTATCTCCACCTGATCTTTATTTGCATCCATTCAAAATAAATTTTTTTCAGGTTGAAAATTCAAGTTTCAAAACAATTCATATGGTAAGGTAACCAGATAGGGGGAACTATCTGAGAGGAGGACAAGCCAATAGCTAGAGAGCAAGCACAGAAAGATATAGAAAGTCCAATAAGCAGGCAGCAGGTGACAGGAAGGGCAGAGCAAGAAAAGAGAGAAGACAGTCACAGACCAACCAGTCAGTGCCTCTGTGTGGAAAAACTAAGAAAAATGTCTATTTTTGTCCATGTCATTTTTGCTATTTCTCAATAAATAAACACTAATTTTTCAATAAGAAATTTGATTTATCAAAAATTATTTTCATATCAAGCTCTAAATGCTACAGCGATTTCTGTGTATGGACTCACCATGTGGACTAGCAAAACTGGCCCCTGGTCCTATTGAGATTCCATGCGAGGATGGGGGAGGAGTTGGAACAAATGACGCTGGTGATGGGGCTCGCAAAGCCCCACTGGGGGAGCTGGCAGCATGCAGATTTCCTAATAAAGGAAAATAATTACAGATGATCTCACAGGACACATATTATGTCCTGTCCAAGGACCACAGGTTAAAAAAGTCTCCCTAGAGACTATAGAGACAAGCAGAAAAGGTCCCATAAATAGCATGAAGGAAAATTGCAAAGACTTCACTATTGCAAGAAAGTTCAAGTCCACGGGTCCATGTTATAACTCTCATACTCACTAACTGAAAAGAAATTGTGTCCAACACACTTTTTAGTCATGTACTTAGTCAACAATTAGGCGATTTTATCAGCTTTTTGCCAAGCACTATTCTAGGCATGGAAGACATAGTTAACATAAGAGACAATTTCTGCCCTCATGGAGTATGTATTCTAGTAAAATTAGCATGATAAATCTATAAGGTATCGGCAAGTGCTGTGGAGAAAACCAGTGCAAACGAAAGGGACAATACTTTGTGGTGGCAGAGGCCAAGACTCTAAAGGGATACAAGAACCAGACAGGAAGAAAATGCAGGACATAGCACAGGGAATAAGATAATCCAGGCAAAACAGATGAGCCACTCTAAAGGCCCCAAAAGAAAGGATAGTTTGTGTCACAGGGCAGGGACCAGAGTGCTAGAAAAGAGTAAACAAGGGTAGCATAAGAGGAGATGACAGGCCAGACAGTTGTGGCATATGCCTGTAATCCCAGTATTTGGGAGGCAGAGGCAGATGGACCTCTGTGAGTTCAAGGCCAGCCTGGTCTACAAAGCAAA
Organism: Ondatra zibethicus; assembly: GCA_004026605.1. Classification (NCBI taxonomy): domain Eukaryota; kingdom Metazoa; phylum Chordata; class Mammalia; order Rodentia; family Cricetidae; genus Ondatra; species Ondatra zibethicus. The sequence continues at coordinate 29,830 of PVIU01007660.1, read as the reverse complement.
TTCTAGGACAGTCAGAGCTGTTACACAGAAAAACCCTGTCTGGGGTAAAAGAAGAGAGAGAGAGAGAGAGAGAGAGAGAGAGAGAGAGAGAGAGAGAGAGAGAGAGATGGCAGTTTAGGGGTAAGTTCTGTTCCAGATCACATATGGACTTGTAGGCCATTCTAAAGATATTTGGTTTGCCTCTGATGCTGGGCAACCAATAGCATCTGAAGTAGAAGCCATTAACTAACTTCTGTTCCAGGAGGATCACTCTGAGTGGAACTAGCTGCAAAGGTGACTGAAGGATGGCTGAGGTACTGCAAGGTGCTTGAATTTGGGGTTGAAAACAAAGAGTAGTCAACAGTATTTGGTAAACAACTCAATGTGGGTATAAAAGCAAAGAGTGTTCTACATGCCTCTGAGAGCTACAGCCTGGCTAACATGATGACAGAAGGGGCTGCCCCTTCCTGAACTAGGGCGCCTATGCAAGGATCAGGACTCAGGTCTAGGAAACCATGAACTTAGTTTCAGCCATAGAGAGTTGTGGCAATCCACTAAATATTAGGTGCAAGTGAATAGTTCCAGGATGAGGTCTAAAATACATACAAAAGCTGGGAGACAGGCACTTAAAGCCATGGGACTGATTTTAACTTTGAGGGTTTAAGGGAGAACTCTAACTATTAAAACTATGAAAAACTCAACATATAAATACTTGCTATATTATCACTCAATATTAGCAGGTTTCAAACTCTTTACAATAATACAGGATGATTTCATTTTATGTTGTATAATACTATCTCATACTCAATAAATGTCAGTCAACTTGATTAACCTTTATGTGTTATATTTACCTATTTACCTGTATGATCTGACAAGTGACTTAACTTCTCCATGCCTTGGTTTTTCTCCATAAAATGGGGATAATAATGGGACCTATGCCATAAATTTGCTGTGAGGATTAAATGAGTAAAGTGCTTAGAATAGGGCTTGGCATATTCGCAGCAAGCACAGTATACCTGTCTACTACTATAATCAATCAAAATTTATTTTCCCCTTCCTCCTATGCAACAATCTCCCCCTTCCTAGAGACACACTCCCCTAGGGTTCTGGGTCCCTAATTGCCTACCTCCTCCCTAGCTGTGCCTCTCTGGTATTCACAGGGCCTATGCTCTCCCACCCACTAAGGTACTAATGACCTTGGGCAAATCTTCTAGCTAAGAAACTCTGATAAGCTGCAGGCCTCCATAAAGCCAACTGGCTACCAAACACTTAGATTTGGAAATCTTCAGGACTTTCACAACCATAAAGTCAAGAAAACTTCCCTCTGTAGCACTGAAACTAGTTCCTCTCTGTTAAGAAAACTGAGCCCTTTTGTGGTCCTAGTATAGTCCAAATATGGATGGCTGATCCAATAAAGACCAAACTTTTAGAAAAGGCCCGGCTTCTTCATATTCTGGCCATTCAGGACAATGTCCTCTGGGATCTCAGGTTCCCACACATATGGTGTGGTCTGCCTGGAATACCCACATTGTCTGTGTCCCTGCATCTGGCCTGCTCTAACCCACCCTTCAGGTCTCATCTTGACCCATGTCAAGGTGAAGAAGGCAGGCAAAGAGGCATCTCCTGAGCAGAAATGGCTGGTCCTCTAACAAACAGTCTTTCGAAAGCCTGGATGGCCTCTTTGTAAGGCTCAAAACCTGAGGCATTACAGGCGGTGATTGTTAGGGAGTCTAAACAGGAACCATACACACAGCCTCCAAAAAACAGGAAATTGAATTTCCTAAACAATACAAAACAAAAACAAAAAAAAACCCCTCAAAGATCTGGCTGCCTGGTTTCTTCCCTTAGGACCCCCTTTAAAACAAAAAAATACCTGTTACTGTAATAAATTGAATAGTCTGAGTGGCTGTGAGAGGCATGCAGCAGCAGAAGAAGCTGCCAAGATGAGTATCAAGTAGTCTAATCTGGGACCAAGGCAGATTACAACAGGTTGGTCAGAGAAGCACATGTACAGACTAAACACTAAATTCTTACTATATCGCCAATGAAAGTATTTGATGATATTCTCAGATACAAATGGAAATGAGCAAATTAAACAAGTCGGACCAGTTCATCTCTCATCAGATTAACAGGTTCTGCAGGATCATGCACATTTCTTATATGTATGCACACTTTTTAAAGGGATTTTGGAAGAGCAATTTATAAAGGAAAAAAATCCCATGCTATCAATTCTGCTTTACAAGGTGAAAATTGTAAAGTAAATGTGTTTGTTGAATTTATTATTAAAACTCAGTGCTTAGGGATCTTGTTTATCAGTAAAGCATTTGTCTAGTATGTATGAGGCCTTGGGTTCCATCCTTATATCATAGGCACAAACACAAAAAATCTAGTTAGTATGTTGAGCATCTTCGAATGATAAAAACATCCTTTAGTTGACTAATCTATTAAATCAAAGGCTTTTACTATACAATTTTTAAAATTATTTCTTTTTCTTCTTCTTGTACTACTAAGAACTAAACCCAGGGCCTCATGTATGCTATACAAGCACTCAAACACTAAGCTATGCCCCATCCCATTCCGTATTTTTCTGTTTATGAGGTCCTGAACTTTTCAATCCTGTTGTTCCAGCCTGCCAAGTAGCTAAGATTACAAGTTTACACTACCAGGCCCGGCAAATTATTTAATTTCTTATATTTTACATGCAATATTGTACAATATATCTTTTGATAAAACAGTTTTGCTTTAATTTTTCATTATATTAATTTAACTATGGGAGCTGGAAGGTAAGAGGTTTTTTTACCCCTCAAGAAATCTGTTACCACCAAGTGGTGGTGGCACACACTTTTAATCCCAGCACTCAGGAGGCAGAGGCAGGCAGAACTCTGTGAGCTCAAGGCCACTGTAGTCCACAGAGTGAGTTCCAGGACAGGCTCCAAAGCTATAGGGAAACACTGTCTCAAAAAAAAAAAAAATCCAGAGAATCATTCAATCAAAAGTAAAAATGTGGCATGCCGCCCACGTTTTACAGTGCATAGGATGGCCCAGCAAAGCCACTTTGTCAGGACAAATAAGGTGTGACGCGCCTGAGTCCAGGAACTGGAGAACAGAGCACTGCCACATCCAAAGCTTAAGCAGGAGCAGGATGGAAACCACATAGCAGTCAGACATGGTGGTGTACCCCTGTAACCCCAGCACTAGGGAGGAGAAGCCAGAAGGATCATGGCCTCAAGACTATCTTGGGCTACAAATTGAGTTTAAAGCCAACCTGGGCAACATTAGTCCATTTCAAAAAAAAAGAGTGAAAAAGGGCATAGGCTGATAAGGCTTTGTTCATTACTGAGGCACATAGGCCTACAACTGTCAACCTCTAATGCAGACCATGACATTAGTAGCAACCCTGGGAGTGGTACCACGAGTCTCACTCTGGACACTTGAAATAAGCGTTATAAAGTGCTCCTAAAATACCATAAGTGTGAATTTCCCCACACTACTTCAATGAAAGCAGGCAATTATCTAATCAGAGAACAGAAAAAGAATCTGTTGGAAGCCTGAGGCCACCTGTATAGTGCTTCCTCTTGGGTATGTGTGTTTTGAACTCACAAGATGAACAGGACAAGAGAATAAGTTATATCTTACCTGGAGACTGTGTGTGAATCATAGAGGGGGACTGATTAACTGTGTTGTGATAAGACGCAGGAGGTGAAGTAAGAGGGTAAGCACCTGAAGTTCCTGGCTGCTTTGGAAATGGCTGGAAAAAAAAAAAAAAAGAAAAGTTGGCATGGTGGTCAAGCACAGAAAGTGTAAGTGTGGCTGTCTGTCAGTAAACAGACATTAGGGTTTGCTACTTTAATGATTGACAAATAGGAACCATTTACATATGGAACTATTCAAATTCCGCATCAATCATGCAAAAATACAAGGTCAGGAAGAATGCTGACTTGCAAGGGTTTGAAAAACAGTACAACCCATTATTCACCTGCTTCAACATCACTGCTTCTACCTTTCACAGTATACTTTGCTCATTTTATATCCCACAGCTTTATTTGAACCCTTTTATGTTAACATCTGTGAAATCACAGTGAATCTTTTAATTTCTATCTCTGACTTCTTTTTTTTATTTTTAAATATTTATTTTTTTATTATGTATACAATATTCTGTCTGTGTGTATGCCTGCAGGCCAGAAGAGGGCACCAGACCTCATTACAGATGGTTGTGAGTCATCATGTGGTTGCTGGGAATTGAACTCGGGACCTTTGGAAGAGCAGGCAATGCTCTTAACCGCTGACCCATCTCTCCAGCCCAATCTCTGCCTTCTTTAGCAGCAGATAAAAAGTGGTGCATGTAGTTGGTGAGATAGCTTCTATGGCAGCACACCTCTTCCTGGTCCAATCTTCAGCAACATACAGACACCCATACATGTGTGCATGCATACAATAAGAGTGATAAACTTTCCTCGTTATTGGCCTGGCAGTGGTGGTGTACACCTTTAATCCCGGCATTCAAGAGGCAAAGGCAGAGTTTGAGGTCAGCCTGGTCTATAGAGAAAGTTCCCAGGACTGGCTCCATAGCTACTGGGAAACCGTGTCTCAAAAAAACAAAAAGCAAAAAAACCCAAAAAAAACATTAACTAACAAATTAATTGAGGTGTTCAGTTCACATAGTAAAATATGAAAAAATTAATTACTTAAATAAAAAAGCTTCATATTGATTCACTTTCTGACTCTGCTTGTACAACTCCACAACAATTTATCACTCCTCAATAAAGAAAGCATGCACTATCCTGTCACGTTCACTGCACACATGGAATTGCCACAGGCCCAGCTTTGATTTAGATAATATCTCTCATAAGAATTTTAATCTTACAGCACGAATGAACCTCTTGCAGAGAACCACATGCAGAATTTGGTGCTTTCAAAGCATTCTTGGTATAAATGTAATACATTCTATTGCCAGAGGATCAAGACAGCCTACTTTTGTTAAAGACTATTGGAGGAAAGCTCACAACAGTTTGTCAAATGTTGGACCATTATGAGTGAGTGCATCTAAGCACCATCCCAAGAAAACAAAAAAATAAAATAAAAAAATCTAAATGCACAATTTGATGAATGTTTAAAAGATTAACTAGCCAGATATGGTGCTACATACCTTTAATGCCAGCACTGAGGAGGCAGAGGCAGGTGGCTTTCTATAAGTTTAAAGACAAACTGGTCTACATATGAACTCCAGGCCAGACAGAGCTAGTTAGAAAAACCCTGTATCAAAAAAATAACGTAAATAAATAAATTGCAGAGTAACTACCAGCATATCAGTGTTTCCAAGTCTTTAGCGCCTCCTCATATATCTGCAACTGTTCTGATTTCCATCATTCCAACTCAGTCTTCTTAAGATACCAAAACTGATAGCCTGAGTTCAATTTCCAGGACCCATGTGGTAAAAGAAAAACTGATGCCAGCAAGTTGTCCTCTGCCCTTCACATGTGCTATGACACTTACAAGTACACAAAATAAATAAGTTGTGAAAAAAGTTTAAGGCGGGGTGGCGCACACCTTTAATCCCAACACTTGGAAGATACAGGCAGGTATGAGTTTGAGGCCAGCCTGCTCTATATAGGGAGACGAGGACAGTCAAGGCCAATTAGTCTCAAAACTTTTTTGACTCCCCAAGAATTCTGAGTGGCATTGTCAGACATTTCATTTAGAAATAAACAACACCAACAATAAAAAGCAAAGAATTCCTAGAGTTTTTACAAAGTGATAAATGTTCTAATGCTCCTAGAACACGCTAACTTTTCCTTAATCTACCCACATCTAATCCTTTTGCCCTAGCCTCTGACTATTCTCCCAGATGGAAATCTCATTCTAGTGTGAAATGTTACAGGTAGATAGAACTCTCAGCAAAATCAGAGGGTTTAAAAAACTACTGAGTCACATGATTTTTCAGTGACCAAAACAATCCTTGGAGATTCAGCCAAAGAATGATTTATTTAGGATGAATGTAACAATAATAGATCACATCTCCAGCAATTGTCAGTATGACATTAGTCCTGCTATATCTGTGGCCAACATCCAGCCCAACTCAATCATTTGTTTCCAAGAATATGTGGTTCACTCTTTACCCAATGTCAAGTCCAAAAAAAGATCTACAATGTAACAAAAAGGTCCCACAATAAACGTTAGTACTACTACTACTACTACTACTACTACTACTAAGCACTCCTGTGGCATCTGTGGTACAAGGTCCTCCTCTGCAATGGCGGCACAACAACTTCATCTGAGTCAACATCTGGCATAGCCCCACTCTGGCTACAGAGTTATTCATATGTGGTTTTACTGGGCTGCCCTGTATGTTCAAAAAGAACAGGAAGAGAACCAAAAACAGAGAAGAAAGAACCTAAAAAGTTGCCCAGAATAATATACAAACTCTCCTGCTGTAACAGTCTAGTACTCTTTGAAAGACACAAGCACCAGCAAGTTGCACTTACTAAGCATAAGTAGCCAGGCCAGAAGAAAGGCAATCTAAGGGCATTCATTGATGTTCTGAAAAAGATTCTGGGTGAGAAGCCATGAGGTACTGTATAAAAATTATGGCTGAAAGATGTGTCTCAAAACACGGCCAACAGCTCACGTGTTCACATACAACTAAAATCAGAGTTGCTAAAGGGCCTCCAGCCACGTTGTCTGTGCTCTGACGCATGGGCAGTAGCCTCTTCCAGGCTAGTGAATCACACAGGACTGGTTTAGGGTACAAGATCACTGACTACCTTCCATTTCAAGAGAGTCAGAGTGAAAACAAAGGCTGGCTTGAGGGCTGCTCAACTCGCAGACACAGAAAAGAGCTGAAAGTTTAGGAGATGTGATCGTATGGCTTGGTGAAGCTGTCTGTGGAAGAACCCTTGAAATGATACTCTGGCTCTGCAGAGCCCTTAGTGAACATCAGTAGACTTAAAACAGCTGTCTTTCAGGACACAGTGAGGTTGCTCCACAGCAGGCTACTTCATATCCAGCAAATGACTATTTTTTTCATCTAGACTCCTTTGTTTTAAGTACATGTGTGATCCGAGGACCTGAGGCCAATGCCTTTTCCATTACTGCTCATTTCCTATCCTTGGAGGTCTTATTGTCACTATTTTTTTTTTGCCCTAAGGATTTCCTGAGCTTACGTGTGCCTTCCAAAGACATCTTGCTTCTCAACAAAGAAATGCTCACACTTACAGAAGCAGTGGAGTTCCACAGATGCGACAGTGGAATTTCAGGGAGGCGTTACCTGTTGCTGAGGTGGCTGGAGCTGTGATATTAAAGAGTCCATCATATCACCTCCTATAGGAGAAGGGGGGTTATCATCCTCATTTACAGATCTTCTCCGAGCATCCTGATTGCTGTCAACAAACATGTTCAGGAATGTCTAAAGATATAAATGAGAAAAAAATTAGTAAAAACATTGTAAAAGTATTTTCTTACATGTATTCGTGTATGTGTGTGTGCGTGTGTGCATGCGTGTACCACAGCATTTCTGTGGTGGGTAAAAAACACCTTGCCAGAGTCAATTCTTTCCTTCCACCATGTGGGTTTCGCAGGTAGGACTCAGGTTGTCAGGCTTTATGGCAAATGCCTTACATGTTGAGCCATCTTGCCAACTTAAGTAAAACATGTTTGATCATGGAGAATATTGTAACAGTAACATATTAAGTATATCCCTGAAAACAATATAAGGAGAAGCTAAAAGAGATAAGACAAATTTTGGACAAAGATATAAAATTAAGGAAAACTGCTAACAATAAAAACACCTAGGTAATAGCCAGGAGTATGCCTTTAATCCCAGTACACAGGCAGAGGCAGGAAGATGTCTGAGAGTTTGAGGTTAGCTTGGTCTACAGTGTGAGTTCCAGGACAGCTGGGGCTACACACAGAAACCCTGTCTCAAAACAAACAAACAAAAAACCTAAGTTTTTTTGAAAACTTTGAAACTATTTTAAGAAAAATAAGTATATTGTGAGACCTGGCATACGCAGACCCAGAAATACAAATCATTATCAGTAAGCATAAAATTTCCTATTACTAAAAGGTTTCTTTTTCTTCTTTTTTGGTGGTGGTGGTGACGTGAGACAGGATCTCACTATGTAGTCCTGGCTAACATAGAACTCACTATGTATGTAAGACCAGACTGGTAATTGAACATAGAGATCTACCTTAATGTGTTGGAACTAAAAGCATGTGGCAACCATGCCTGGCACAGGGTCTCACCTTTTTTGTTTGTTTGGTTTGCTTTTGAGTTAGGGCTTCTCTGAGTAACAGCCCTGGCAATCCTAGAACTCCTTTTATAGACCAGGCTGGCCTCCAACTCACAGACATTCACCTGCCTCTGCCTCCCAAGTGCTGGAATTAAAGGCATGCACCACCACCGCCACCTGGCTATTACTTAGCAGTTTTTGTTGTTAACAGTTTCTTAATCTAGAAAATGTGACTGAAAAACTGGATAACAGTTAAGTGTGTTGCCATCGCATAGTGTCACATGCCTGAAATCACAGCACATAACAGTCAGGAATAGGAGGAGTGCTGGGTTAGAGCCTAGCCAGGAACATATGAAAAGATAAAAAAAAAAAAAAAAAAAAAAAAAACCAAGTGAAAGAACTAGGCCAGGGAGATGGTGTACTTGATAAAGTGATTGCTATAGAAACATGAGGATTTCAGTTTTTTGCTTTTTGGTTTTTTGTTTGTATTTTTCAAGACAGGGTTTCTCTGTGTAGCTTTGGTTGTCCTGGAACTCACTCTGTAGACCAGGCTGGCCTCAAAATCACAGAGATCCGCCTGCCTCTGCCTCCTGAGTGCTGGGATTAAAGGGTGCACCACCATCGCCTGGCAAAAATTTCAGTTTTGATGTCCAGAACCCATGTTAAAAAGCCAGATATGGCACTGAGCAAGTTTAATCCCAATGTTGGGTAGATGCAGACAGGAGGCTCCCTGCAGCTTTGCTAACTAGTCTTGTTGAATCAGTGAGCTCCAAAATCAGTGAAAGGCTCCATCTCACAAACAAACAGCAGGGCATGGTGCCCTATGCACAGAGAAACCCTGCATAGAATAAACAAAAAAAACCCAAATAACAACAAAAAGGAAGATAAAGAATTAAAATAGCTGACATCAACATATGACCTATGTATATACATGCATTTCTAAAAAACAAACATGTACATCCCCTCCAGCCAGTTAATGTTGGCACTTAAATTAAATTGCATAATTTTAATCTTGAACCATCCTAAGTGAGAGTCTTTCTAAATAAGATGTAATCAAAAACTTAAGCAAGGATAATAGAGTTTGTCTCAAGCAAACACACAAATGTCTCTCAGTGTATGTATGTATGTATGTATGTATGTATGTATGTGCAGTAAGAGGTCAGGAGGGGCACTGGGTGTCTTCCTCTTAGATAGTGTCTCACTGAATCTGAAGCCATCCAGGCTGGCCAGTACATTCCAATGATCTGCCTGTTTCCACTCAACAATGGGGTTACAATTATATTCAGCCATGCTTGGCTTGTTCTTTTTTTATACAGGTGCTAGGAATTTAAACTCAAATTTTCTTTTTATCATAGCAAGTGTTCTTATCCACTGAGATACATCCCCAGTTCCTGAGTCTCCTTTTAATACCCCTTTCCGGGTCTTCAATTAAGCATGTCAGAACAAAGTCTTTCGAAGAGATATGCAAGATACACTAAAATTACTGAAAAGAATTTTAAAATAGTAAGTCAGAGACAAAAAGAAAAAAAAAGTAGTGATGCTCTCTGGAAGATGGTAAAGCAGATGGCTGAACCACCTGATAAGAAGAGTCATATCCTAAGCAAGCCATGGGGAAAGCCAAGAGTCAAAGCTATTTCCATCCAAATTCTCAAGACATGTTGGAAGTAGCAGTGCCAGATACCTCTTTCACATAGCAGCTCACACCCGTCTATAACTCTAATTTCAGGGCATGCAGGTGCACAAGTGGTGCACAGACATACGTGCAAACCAAACATCCATCCATGTTAAACAAAATAAAAATTAAAAGAGTACCATACTTAACCTGGGCATTAAAAACCATATATTTAAAGTAGAGAAGGCTTTTCTTTCTCCTCTCTCTTGACCTCCTGTAATTGGGGAACCAGATGTACAGAATCTCTGCAAATTCACAAGAGACCCAACAAAAAGACCTAAAACTACTGACTTTGGGAGTATGGCCAAGAAGATCGTCCTGCGATGAACACCAGAGTCTTCAAACCTTACCAGTTAAGAGTGAATTAGTGGGGCTGGAGAGATGGCTCAGAGGTTAAGACCACTGGCTGCTCTTCCAGAGGTCCTGAGTTCAATTCCCAGCAACCATATCATGGCTCACAACCATCTGTAATGAGATCTGGTGCCCTCTTCTGGCCTGCAGGCAGAACACTGTATATAAACCTTTACCGGTAACATCTAACAGAAAACAAGGTAGAATTAAAGCATCTTACAAAGAACTTTCCCAGAGCTTTCAGATGTGAAGAGTCAACTTGGTAATACAAGGTTCAAGTTAGTCACAATCCAATGTAGCAAACAAGGAAACAGGTCTTCAAACATTTTATAAAGATGATCATAGCCGCAGGGCGGTAGCATACACCTTTAATCCCAGCACTCAGGAGGCAGGGGCAGGCAGATCTCTGTGAGTTCAAGGCCAGCCTGGTTTACAAGAACTAGTTCCAGGTCAGCTATGGCTGTTACACAGAGAAATCATGTCACGAAAAACAAAACAAAACAAACAACAACAACAAAAAGATGATCATAGCCTAGAATTCTATACGTAGGCACTCTCAGATTAGTAAACAAAAAAACATTGTCAAATACACAAGGTCTCAGATAGCCTCCATGGTCTGCAACCAATATGTGTACCTTCTCCCAAGCAGCTACCATAGTACATAGTAGTAGCATACTACTACCAAAACAGTGAAGTAAGAAAGATACATGGGGTCTGTAAGGGCTAGTCTGGAATGTCAGCTGGAGGAATCTAGAGTCACACAGAGGACAAAGTTCTAGGTGGGCCTATGTGGCTGGTTCCAGAGAGGTTTAACTGAGTTGTATCCTGAATGTGGGCTGCATCCTTCCATGGGCTTGACGTCTGAAGTATTGAACTGAATAAAGGAGACAGGTGGCAAGTTTAATGCCTGCATTCAATTTGTTCTGTTTCCTGACTATGAGCACAATATAGCAGTGCACCTTAGACTTCTGCTGCCATGCATTCCCTGCCATGCTTTGACTACTTTTTTTTGTTTGCATGTATATGTGTAATGTGTACAGGTACACGTGTGTGCATGCATGTGTAGGCCCAAAGAGGACACCAAGTATCTTCATAGTAACAAAAATACTAAAAAAAAAAAACCTACCCAATCACAACTGCTACCTAACCATATTGCAAAACTGGAGAAAAGCAAATGTATTTATTTATACACTAGGAGCAGCCTGAAGGAGGAAAGAGTACATAAAACCAAACTTCCAAAGTAGTAAATCCTCCATTTTCAGGTGAGAATCATGTAATGCCATTAAGCAAAAATTCAACAAGTGATAGTGTATCTTGTTACTTAGACATATGGTTATATAAATACCAAGAGAAGCATTGCTAGCTAACAAGTAAAAACAGATTATGTGAGAGTGGGAACATACAAGGAGTGGAAGTTTTCAAGACCAGCATTTGGAACTATTAGAATCCCAAATATGAACACAGGCATCTGACTCTCATAAGGCTCTCCAGCAATAAAGTGTTCCATTGAAGTCTCAAAAATATGGGGCCACTAGATCCATTAGATCTAACTCTAATGGATGAGCTGACATTGTAGAGTCCATTCTCTATGGAGAGATACCTTGCTCAACCTAGGCGGGGTGGGGGAGTGTGGGGTTGGGTCCTGCTTCAACGAGGTGATGCAGCAGACTTAGCTGACTTCCCAGGGGAGGCCTTAACCTCTGAGGAGAGGATGGGGGTGGAGGAAAAGGAAAGGAACAGGAGGAAGAGAGAGGGGAGAACTGGGATTGGCATGTAAAGATAGATAGATAGATAGATAGATAGATAGATAGATAGATAGATAGATAGATAGATAGATAGATAGACAGTCAGTCCCAAAGAGCAAATGCTTATTCATAAGAGAGTGAGGAAACGAGGGGCCTCCTAACAGTTCATGTACATAGAACAGTACTTGATGCAAATTCTAGATCATCCAGAAGGAAGTCAGAGAGAAGATATACTTTACTACTCATTAAATTCTAATGGGACAGCATTTCTCTCTCAGAGCAACTGTTTTCAAGATTATGTTTATCTAGTCTATCATTCTGTAACACTGAAGTTTATTACCTTTAATCCTGGTGCAGGATAGAAACCTTCAACTAACTTGCTGTTATCAAAAAGACTATAGGCACCATCCCGTATTGCCACAACACCGCGACTACGGCAATATATATCAATGCAGTACATGTTCCTGAAGGCCAGTCTGATGTGGGTGGATGACTGTGGTAGAATGGAGAAACACTGGTAGGCAGTGTTAGTTCTCTGAGTCAAGCCCAACATTGGCACAGTAGGGAGTTTGTTGATGGCATTTAATGGCGCCTGGGTATCAAACAACACCTAGAAGAAACAAACACAAAGAGGTCATCCAGTTGCCATGCAACTACGAAAAACTTAGAATATTCTATGTATCACTGTCACAAATGAGCATTCTAGGCACATCCTATGAAGGTTTAACTTGAAGATTAATCAAATTAAGTTCTAAAGGCGATATTAAAAAATCACATAAGACAAAAGCATCCATCTTAGTTATTAAAGACAAATGCAGATGATTTTTGAGACATTTTGCATGACACACTATCACTAATAGGTCTTATTTTTAGACAGAATAGAGAACTTGGTTACCTGTAACAACTGAACCACATTTGGTGTTTTGTTGAACATTTCTTGAAGTTGATGGAGAATGGTATTGTGACAGTTACTGCAACCTGAGTTTGGGCCAACTGTTCCCAAAGAAATGTGAAATTTCTGATGAATAGAATTCCACTGGATACTAATCTAAATCAGAGAGAGCACATTTAAGAAAACTGAAAAGTTGATTTGAGATTTGAGATGAAGAACAAAATGTTAAAAGTTGCCAAATATCTAAATGAGATCTTTTGTGAAAATGAGTAACGTGGTAAAATTTAGACCCAAATTCCAAGGAAAAAAAATCATTAAACTTTAGTAATTATCACACATGCTACTCAGGTGTTTCTTTTTCTCTTCAACTGCAGACTCCTATTCTCAGTGTTACCAATTAAGGAGCACTATCATAAAAGAGAAGGAAGCTGCCTCAAACACAGTTTCATTCAATTACTACGTTTTAAAACACAAGTAATTTCTGATATTACTAGATGAAGAAGTGTTTATTTATGTATTTGTTTATTTAGTGTATATTGAGTGTTCTCCTACAAGTTTCTACGTGTACCCCATGTGTGCCTGGTGTCCAAGGAGGCCAGAAGAGGGGACCAGGTTCCCTAGACTTGGATTTACAGATGGTTGTGAGCTGCCATGTGAGTCCTGGGAACCAAAGCAGGATCGGCTATGAGAGCAGTATAGGTTCTCAATCACTGAGTCCTCTCTTTAGCCCCGAGTTGATTTCATTTTTAAGGAAAAGAAGTAAGTATAGACTACAGGGAGTACATTTAGGGTTAAGAGGGGATGGAAAGATGGCTCAGAGGTTAAGAGCACTGGCTGCTCTTCCAGAGGACCCAGGTTCAATTCCCAGCAGCCACATGGCTGTTCACAATTGTAATTCCAGTTCCAGAAGATCTGATACCTTCATAGACACATACATGCAGGCAACACTCCAAAGCACATTAAATACATAAATCTTTAAGAAAAGGAGATAGGAGCAAACAATGACTATATTCATAAGTCAAACCAAAGCTATACACACAGCCACCTATAAATACTCTTCCTAACAATAGTCATGAAATCCAACTGATTTGAAATCAGTGAAGGAAAAAATATCACGAAAAGTGCTTGTTTTAAAATCAAGAACATATATATACTAAAGATATAATTTTTTCTCAGTTTCAAAGGATTAAGCATATCATACTTTTATTTCAGCAAAGCATTTAAAATTTACCATTTTTATCTATGGTTTGACTTGAGCCCTTTCCTTTCCTTTTCTTCCTTCTTGAGACAGTGTCAATAAGTAACCTAGGAAAGTCTTGAACACAAGACCCTCCTGACCCAGCCTCAAGAGTGCCAGCTTAAAGGTATATACCACCATGCCTGGCAGCTTTCATTTGTTTTAGGTTCTTTTTTTTCGAGACAGGGTTTCGCTGTAGTTTTCTGAGCCTGTCCTGGAACTAGCTCTTGTAGACCAGGCTGGCCTCGAACTCACAGAGATCCGCCTGCCTCTGCCTCCCGAGTTGTTTCAGGTTCTTAATTTTTTAAAGATACATAAGATGTTTTAATCCATAGACTTACTGAGCTTCCTTTGGTGGTTCCATAACACAAGATAAGTTTTCGATAATTATAAACACGAACTTCTGAGAAAATATTCAGATGAGCAGGTATGTCTATGCAGAAACAAACCAAAAAAGCATTATTAGTACACATAAAGTTTTAAAAAGTAGATTGGAAAAATAGGGCATTTGGCATATTATATATGTCTAGTTTTCTTATGATAAGATCTCCTTTAAGCCCATACTATGTCTCAAATTCCCTACTTAGCTGAGGGTGACAATGATCCTGTTAAGTGATTTGATTACAGGCAAACATCACCATGCCTGGTTTAATTCTTTTGGAAAAGGCATAAATCAAAAGGAATGGAGGCCAGAACAGAGAAGTGAAGAAAGATACTGAAAAAGTCTAGCATAGTGGCCTCTTATGTAATCAATTTATGCCAATAACAGCTCTGTCACTTATTAGCTCTTCAAATTTCAGCGAAGTATTTAAGTCTCTGTGACATGTTTCTGCCATCTGTAAAGTAGGGACACCTACTTCCTAAGTGACAGTACAACTTAAATATGCTGGTGTTAGAACACAGTCCAAAAATGGAGTCGTGTGAGAATTCTGAGTGCTTGTGAGAAAACTACAAGAAAACAAGAGTCTTATGTCCTCGGTTTCTTCAAAGACACAGAAATGTTCTTGGAATGTGCTTTTGTGGCCCTCCCAGGTGCAGCAGATAGGAGTGAGTTTACTTCAGATTATTCATTACAATTGCTATTGTTATCAGCTTATATGCCTTCATGGAAAAACATGTTTTTGCCATATGTAGCTTGTCCACTATGTGTCTTTATTATTGTATATTTACTTTTTTCTGAGATAGTATCTCTCTACATAGCCCTGCCTGTCCAGGAATTCACTATGTACAACAGGCTGACCATTCTTAACACTCAAAGTATAAATTGCCTGGTACTCTGAATAAAGCTGGCTATTACATGAGACTTTAGTCTGCCTCATTTATTGGCTCCATTCTCCCGGGTCCCACCACCTCTAGTGTGTTTATTAGATAGCGTGTACACAGTAAATGGGTAGAATATTGTGGTAACCAGAAGTGTATTACTCACAAGTCTGTTTATATGCCCAAATTTCTAGAAATAATAGAAACTTAACAGTTATATTCTCTGGAGAAAATAAATTATAGGCTGAGGTAAAGGAGACAATTTTTCTTAGATATACTTTTTTTTGTTGTTATTTTCGAGACAGGGTTTCTCTGTAGTTTTGGTGCCTGTCCTGGAACTAGCTCTTGTAGACCAGGCTGGCCTCGAACTCACAGAGATCCGCCTGCTTCTGCTTATATATACTTTTGACTATTCACTTTTTAAAGCAATGTACAGGTTTTAGTTCTGTTACAGAAAGAGGTACTTTTAATTTAAAAGGAAGATTACACATACCTGGTAGAGAACGTGCAAACTCCAACACACACTCATATAATCGGGCAATGCTACTCCAGTCATTAAGAAACATTTCAACTACTTTTCTACCACCAACAGGTTCAGACAACAGATTTTCATATGTTAGGTAAACATGCCGGGATGGTCCTATAGGATTCAAAAGAGAAGATTAATAGTAATCAATACCTTAAAATCTAGAAATATGCATAAACAGTATATGAAAAATCTTACCTTGCTCCCTGGTAGAAGTGCCATTAAGCGGACAGTTTGCAAACACTAATTCTGCCACCCATGTGCGGTTATTTCTACCTTGTAATCGGAAAGTGCAATCAAGAAGACAGCGGTCCAGGGCCTTTTGGGTTTCCTCATTTACTCCCTTACAGGGAGGAATTCTAGTGATGAAAGACAGCACATAAAATGTACGTTACACACAAAGACAAAGTACAATGTATGAATGACAGATAAGATACGACATCATAGCTTCAGGTTCAACCATGCTTCTAGATCCCTTCTACAAAGAAAGGAAGTAATTCCTAGTAATTGATAATATTTAAGCCATATCACTTCACATCAACCTATATGAGAACTCTCATTTTAAGGTTTTTTCCCCCCTTCTACATGACAGGATTTTCCTGTGTAGCCCTGGATATCCTGGAATTCACTCTGTAGATCAGGCTGGCCTTAAACTCAGATCCGCTTGTTTCTGATACCCAAGTGCTGGAATTAAAGGTGTGCAACACCACTGTGTGTCTCCTTTTAAATTTTAACGTGAGGTTTGTCTTTGTTCACAATCTTGTTGCTTAAAAAGGGTTCTAATTCTAGAGAATGAATATCTATCTAGAATATCCTCAAGAAAAAGCTAAGGGGACAAAAACACTTGCAAATTCATTTTTGAAAACAGGATGACATAGTACAAATAATAAGGACTCTAGAGTGAGGGATATGCACTAATTCTAATAGTCATATTTAATTGAATCTCAATTACCCAACTATAAAATCAATAGAAGAGTTTCTCTTATGGATAACTCATTAAAAAAGAATACATATGTGACTAAAACATGTGAATGTTAATTCCCACTTGGAGCAAAATCTTTTTTCAGATTATATTTATTTACTTCAATTATGTATACAGTATTTTGCCTGCATGTCTGCTTGCAGGCCAGAAGAGGGCACCAGATCTCATTATGAATGGTTGTGAGCCATCATATGGTTGCTGGGAACTGAATTCAAAACTGAACCCAGGGCCTTTTGAGATAAACCCCTAACACTGCAAAAGCAAATTTTAATCATAGCCTTCAATGTCCTAACAAAATTATGGGTTATTTGGACTGTAGCAATGGCTCAGAGATTAACAGCACTGGCTGTTCTTCCAGAGGTCCTGAGTTCAATTCCCAACAACCACGTGGTAGTTCAAAACAATCTATAATGAGATCTGGTGTCTCTACTGGCCTGCAGGAACAGATGCAGGCAAAATACGGTATACATAATAAATAAATAAATAAATAAATAAATATTTTTTGAAAATATGGGTTTCACAATCCCAGAGAACCTAGACAACAAAGAGGACCCTAAGAGAGACATACGTGGATCTAATCTACATGGGAAGTAGAAAAAGACAAAATCTCCTGAGTACATTGGGAGCATTGGGACCTTGGGAGAGGGTAGAAGGGGAGGGGAGAAAAATATATAGCTCAATAAAAACAATAAAAAATTAATAAAATAAAAAATTATTTGTTCTTTGCATCTTCCTCCTTTGCAGAGTTGACCTTTGTGATAAAGTCTGATTTGTATTAACTCACTTAACATACATGCTGTAAGATACACAAAAGTAATGTAGTAGTTTAGCATCTTAAAAACACCTATGCATTTTTCTTCTACATAGTCTTTATAGACTATCATACATTATGAAGTAATATATTTTAGCTGTCATTTCAGTATTAGATGACAAACGAGATACTATACTAATTACATAGTATCTCTCAGATTTCATAATCATTCATATCAAGGCAAAAACACTAAAATGTATGTAACAAGAAATACAGAAATTTGTCTCAGTTCTCTTATTCAGAATACCTAGAAAAGGGCTTCTCATTTTGGCAACATTGATATTTTTGACAGGGAATTTTTTGTTGTGGAGAGCTATATTGGGTCACTGTGGCCTCAAGCTACTAGATGCCAGTAGCACCTCTGACCCCCATTTCTTAATTAATGATAATGAGCCTTATGTTCTTTAAAAGGCAAAATCACCCCACCTCCAAGTTGAAAACCATTAGCCTAAAATTTAAAAACATCAAGAGACAGATTTCTTTTATTTTTTTGCATGTGGTATATATAGGCAGGGCAAAAGTCCAATACATTGCACAGAAACAATATAGTATCACAATGTTCTCAACTAAAGCTTACATAACAGATTCTCTTCAACATTCAGCTTTTTGCTTTGCTTTATTTTTCTATATAGTCCAGGATGACCTGGAACTTGACAGCAATCCTCATGCCTTAGCCAAATGAATTTTGAAATTAGTGGTGGGAACAAAAAACATACAACATTCATCTGTTAAAAGTTTGTATACTAACAGTACTCGATTCTCCAGAGGATCTACTAGAGCATGGTGCCTGCAGGACTCCACTCCCTCAGAGGCTCTGTACAGAGTGATGCCCACAGGACTCCATTCTCTTAGAGGATCTACTACAGCATGTGCCAGCAGGACTCGATTATCTAGAGGATCTAGGTGAGATTCCAGTTCCTTATATTTTCCATCTTCTTGAGCTGATTAACACTCTTCAGCTCAAGCCTAGAAGTAAGCAACTGGATCATTCTAGTCTCTACTGCCTGTTTACATATCCCACTGATATGACTATGTTTTCTTATAAATCTCTTTTGTCATAAAAAAAGTTTGTATAAAAAGCTAGCCAAGAAAAAAAGGATCAGAAAGATGAGGGCAGGGGTGAGGCAGAGTGTGCCAGAGTCTGTGGCTGTATTTTGTGCGAAATTGGCCCTTGGTGGCCATCTTTGCTGACTTCCCAGAGGCATAGCTTGGGCAACACCCTAGTGGGCCTGCATGGCAGCCTCAGAAGTGGACTGCCAGCAGTGAAAAGGCTGGGCACCAGGCACCAGGCTCCCTGAGCTCCCTCTGCTTGGAGCTCTCCGCTGAGGCAGATGCACTGTAAGTAGCCCCAGGAGAGGAGGGCAGGTGAGGAATTAGGTGGGAGGAGTGGGAACCATAAACCTATATAATAAACACTGCCATGAAAAGCCGCTTCACCACAGAGAAAAATCCATGGGCCATACAGCTGAAAGATGGTAAACGGCTGAAGCATCATCTAATACTGAAACTGTGAAAAGGCTAGAAAATTTTAACAAAAGAATCAAATATGCATTATCTTTCTAGCATTAGTGGAGATGCAATGAGCAATTCCACATCTTTATGAAACTCTAGAATTTGGTGGGAAAAATCAAGATACAAGCTATCTAGCTATTGATAGGCAACAGTGCAGGGTAGCCTGTTATTCCCTAGAGAGCAGGTAACCCATGTCTGTAATCACAGCTATTCAAGTCTGAGGGGAATCTCAAATTCAAGGCCAGCCTAAGCAACTATAATTTACATAGACCCTATATCCATTAGAAAGCAAAATCTAGAAAGTTAACAGTGGATGTAGCATAGTGGTAGAGAAAACGCATTGAAAAAGTTGTTCCATACAAAATGCATTACAAAAGTTGGCCTTGGTAACATGTTTATAATGATAGCACAAGGGAGACAATCCTTGACTAAGGAGGTAGAGGCAAGAGAATCAGGAGTTGAACTTGCTACTTAATTTCAAGACAAGCCTATGCTACAGAAAACACTGTCAAAAGGGGGCACAGCCAGAATGCATAGCAATGTTGAAAGGTAATTGTGACACAGACAAATGATCCAGGTATGTGTGGCTTTCATGATCAGTCTATATAAACACTGAAATATCAATGTTTGGAAATATTTTGAAGATTTACCTTCCACATATTTGGTAGATAGACAGATATTCTGCTACATAGTAGCCTCTCTCCATGTTAAGTCAGAGAGAAGCCACACAAGGACCCAATGTATAATCTGTTACAGTCAGACCCAGACAATCATAGTGAATGGGGTATTTCATCATCTGGTATTTGGACAAGCTATCATTGAAATATTTAACCTTACCAATCGTTTCATACTAGTTTCTTATGCTCAACTGTTTATAATGGAGGGATACTGTTGGTGCCAAATCAGAATGTAGTTATTACTTTTACCCAGTTACTGATATTGTTGTGGGAACAGATTGCTACCATAGAATTAGGTGACACTTTAAAATATTTTTTTAAAATGTATTTATTTGGGCGGGCATGGTGGCACACACCTTTAATTCCAGCACTAGGGAGAGTACAACACCAGCCTGGTCTAGAGTGAGTTCCAGGACAGGCTCCAAAGCTACAGATAAAAGCCTATCTCAAAAAACAAAACAAAATGAAAGAAAAACAATTATTTATTCTATAAATGTATGCACCCATATGCCATGCCACATGTGTCAAGGTCAGAGGACAACTTGCACAAGTCAGTTCTCTCCTTCTACCAAGTAGATTCTGGAGATTAAACTAAGGTAGACAAGCTTGGCAGCAGATAATTTTACCTCCCGAGACATCTCTTTAATGTCCCGCATCAGAGTTTGGTCCAGCACATTGTTGTGGAGAGCCTTATGTCATCTGGCAGATCCCCAACTACTTCCTGCAAATTCCTCCCAGAAAAACCTTTGTATGTAAATGTATACTTAGTGTTTGATATGTAAGGATGAATGTAGGGAGACAAATGACACAACACAGCCGTATGATTGTCTATTAAGTTATGATGTGTCATTGATACTAATGATGAGTGCTTAGTACACAAGTTGAGATTGAAACTGAGTGCATCATGTCATGGATCATTCTTTATTTGTAGCAATCAGTTTCTTCTCAACTATCCAAATTAAAAACAACAACAACCGTAACTAACTGCTTCATTCCCTGTTTTTAATTTGTTTTTTTTTGGAAATTTTAGGTATAGTGTTTACCTGGCATGGATTACTACAACTAGAACTTTATGTTAAAAGAAAATTCCACAAGCTGACTTCCACTTAATCCATTCAACTTTATCTTATTGAAATGAGTAAGTAACTGTCAAAGTGATTCATCTTGGGTGTTGTTATAACAAATCAATTTCTCTTCAAATAAGCTAAACTACCTTTTAACATTATCTACATATTTCTGTACAGTTATATTTGTTTTCTTTTTAAATACAGGGTCTGATGCAGTCCAGACTGAGTTTACACTCACTGTGGAGGCAAAGATAACTTGAATCTTTACTCTCAGCTCAGCATATGTACAAATCTGTAATCCCAACAATTGCAAGGTGGGAGCGGGAGGATCAATTTAAGGCCATCCTCAGCTACATAGCAAGTTTGTGGCCACCTTGGGATACTAAAGTCTTTGTCTTAAAAGAGAGAAGAAAATAAAAAAGACACCGAACTCCTTTCCATTTGTCTCAGCCTAGTAAACGCAGGGATTCTAAGCATGCACCACCCTCATTCAAAGTGTGTATTTGTCATGATGCTGCTTTCCCCTATTTGGTGTACCAAGCAAAGGAACTTTCCATTTTAAATAACAATAAAATGTTAGCAATGTTAGTTAACAATAAAAAACGGTTCAAGTTTCTCAGGAGAATGAGGTACAGCAACACAATAAGAATTTTTAGTTGGAACAAAAGATGTAACTTGGATGGCAGAAATCTTGTATAGCATGCAGGAGGCCTTGGGTTCAATCCCTAGTATCACACATGAATTACTTTTGTATTACTATGTATCTTTTATTACTACCATAATGACTTCTATAATTATACATTTTTAGATAATTATAGAAAGGGCATATGCTACATGGGCATAATGGATTGTGTCTATAATCCAAGGAATTGGGAAGTTTAGTGAGGAGGATCACCATGTTCAAAACTACCCTGGGCTACAGAGTGAGAATCTGTCTAAAAAGTAAGAAAGAAGAAATTGCCAATGTTGGATAAATGATCTTCAACTTGAGTACTGAGGACTTGCCCAACCTTTCTCCTTATAACACAGCCATTCTTGGGGAAGTTCTAAAGCAGCTAATTCACATAAACATTTCATCTTGAGTTTGAGAATACAAATGCGTGAGACTATAAATGCAGACATATCTTCTTTTTATATTAGGTAGATTAATCTTTTCATCAGATCCATCTGGTTAGAAAATGAAGGCACAGAACATGCCTGCATATTTCAAAATAAGAACTACAGTAGACGTTTGGAAGTACATCCCATGTCATTTTTAGTTTTCGCTGCTAGTGTTAAGACTGAGACAGGATCAACTTTCATCATGCCAGTATGATTACATGAGTAGAGAAAATAAAACCAGATCCCTCCAAAGAGAATCTGATAAAACTACTACTGTAAAATATACAAGATTAAAGAAGCAGGGGACAAAGAGAGATGGCTCAGAAGTTAACAGCACTGTGTACTCTTCCAGAAAGCCAAAGTTGATCCCCAGGACCCACATGGCAATTCACGACTGCCTGTAACTCCAGTTCCAGAAGAACTCAATGTCTTCTTCTGTCCTTCACACACAGTGCACAGATATCTATGCAGATGAAGTAGCCATATGCATAAAATTTTTAAAATAATATAAAAAGTGAGGAAAACATTTCATGAACAAAGAGGGTGAACCACATCTAAAAACTTCAAAAAGTGTAATTTAAACAGTTATTCCCTGGGTAATGTTTCTCTTGTATTCAACAACTTGAGAACTTAGGCTAAAGTTGTCTATGGCATATATTTTTGTTTCTTGAGATGATCATCTCACTAGGAGGTCCACACTAGTCTGGATCCTCTGAGCTCAGCCTCTTAACTAACTGGGGTACAGAAATATGCTCCATCTTCCAGTTTCAGATAGTTTCTTAGTGCCACTGAAGTAAGTTCTACATTGATGACAGATACAAAACTCTATGGGCGTTAATGCTTTCGGCTTACACCTCCATGTTCAACTCTCCTTATCTCCGGCCTTGCTAAACATTCAGGTCCAGCATGCTGAGCTTTCTCTTACTTCCAACTATTCACATTAGCAGTCATCTCCTCTGGTTAGAACCTACTACTCTAATTATATGTACCTGTGCTCTGGCTAATTCTCACCACTCTCAGTCTAAGTACAACTGGCACTTTCTTAGGAATTTCCATCTTGACTTGCGAACTAGGCCATATTTCCCTGCTATGTGAATCCAAAGCATCCTGCAGGGCCTTACAAAAATCAAGCCTGAAGCACAATAATATTCAAAAAACTATGAATAACAAATGAAAGAGATGCAGAAAAATGATGCCCTAAAATGCAAATGGTGCTGAATTGCCACTCAACAGGTAGAAGAGAACCTTCCCTGGACCTCAGCAATTCTACAAAGAAATCTATCACATACACACACAGGTGTGAGGTCTGTTCTACGTGCTTTCAAAGGAGACAAACTGTCCTTCACCATGGCTGCAATGTGTGGCACCATGTTAGATACAGAACAGGGGCTTACTT
Organism: Ondatra zibethicus; assembly: GCA_004026605.1. Taxonomy (NCBI): domain Eukaryota; kingdom Metazoa; phylum Chordata; class Mammalia; order Rodentia; family Cricetidae; genus Ondatra; species Ondatra zibethicus. Next base: position 6,394 of record PVIU01007660.1, on the reverse strand, counting down.
TAGTAAGCGAATTGCATGGCTGAAGCCATCACCTTCCACTTGCACTCCTTGATGTGGTATCTCCAGGTTGGACAACTGGAAAGAGAAAAAGGACAGTAGTATTAAACTGTTCATTTTACAAAAGCAAGTGGCTTTGCTCTACACCTTAATCTATTTTCATCCCATCTGTTCTAAGGCAGCCTTTCTCAAATTGACAAGTTATAAGGAATGAGCACTTTTATCATTAGACTTCCGTGCAACTTATAATAAGGCAACTGCAAGGCAAAGGAGCTTGAGATTCTCTGGCTTAAATCTCCACAGTAGACAAATCTTCAAAATTCAGGAGATAAACCCATTTTTGCTACAAGCTAAAAGTAATCCAGAATCAGTTATAGTAGTTCCAAACAAAGCAACGAAGAACTAAGACTGGTTTCCTTTGCGATTCTACTGTTTGATCAAAAAGAAACTTAAGTCAGGCAAATGTAGGCTGAAACTCATTCAGTGGAAGATAGGAAGGCATGTCAGAAGGTCCTCTGATTGAGCAAAGAAATGCTTGACCTCAGCAAATAGAGATAAGTCTTCTATGATGGAATTTTTACATATCCTATTTCAAAAATGATTTAAATGTTTGTCTAGCCCTACTTTGAGGACCAGGAAGAACATAAGTATAGAAACTAGCTAATGACCAAATAAATAAGAGAAGTTCAGACTCAAAAATAAAAGCTCAAAAAATGGCTTACTATCAATAAAGAGAGAAACACTGCAAATAAGATTACCCATAGCTATTCATAGCACAAGGTACATTATTATAATACCCTTCTCATAGAAGAGAAAGTGGGAAGCACACTTGAATGCATTGGCACAGGAGATCACTTCCTAAATATAACCCCAGTAGCACAGACACTGAGAGAAACAATTAATAAACGGGACCTCCTGAAACTGAGAAGCTTCTGTAAAGCAAAGGACACGGTCAACAAGACAAAACAGCAGCCAATAGAATGGGAAAAGATCTTCACCAACCCCACATCAGACAGAGGGCTGATCTCTAAAATATCCAAAGAACTCAAGAAATTGGACACCAAAAGATCACATAATTCAATAAAAAATGGAGTACAGACCTAAACAGAGAACTCTCAACAGAGGAATCTAAAATGGCTGAAAGACACTTAAGGAAATGTTCAACATCCTCAGTCATCAGAGAAATGCAAATCAAAACAACTCTGAGATTCCATCTTACACCTGTAAGAATGGCCAAGATCAAAAACACTGATGACAACTTATGCTGGAGAGGTTGTGGGG